>JAWNLW010000161.1:0-2500 GCA_035042075.1 Drosophila macrospina
ACCTAGATCTCAGAGACTATAAGAGCTAGAGTAACCAAATTTGGTGACAACATGTGTATAGTTTGCACGCAGATCAAGTTTGTTTTAGATTTTTGCCACGCCCCCGCAAATCGAAAAAAAACGTTTAACTGAAGCTACCGACTTTAGATTTAATTCAGATTTGGCACATATGGAGAATGTCCCGTAGCGGACGTTTTCTGAAAATTTTAGCACGATCGGATCATAAACATAGAAGATATTAGAATGAATGATCACCATTTTCATGGCACCTCTGCGGCCAAAATTGCCCCACAGGCGCGAGTTCGAATCCCACTGCTGACAATTCCAAATTAAATTTTTTAATAATTATAAATTAATTACTTTTATTTTATATATACATATATTATTAATTTTGCCTTATTTGTCAGAAAATGTTAAGAATTTAAAAGAAAGCAATAACCAAATTTCTTTAGAAATTCGTATACATATATGTATATATATGACAAATGCAAAAACTCGTGCTGTATATGTATTGACGTTGCCGACTGCGCAGTATGTAAGGCGGTGGCTCAAGCTATAGGACGTACGATTTGCGTGTGAGAGGTCTGCGGTTCGAATCTCGGTGCATCCCAAACAAAATTTTTATGTTTTTAAAATTTTATAAAAGCAATATATATGCACAAGACGCGTTTTTAACCACCAATTGATTTGTCAGCATAGTTTTCATAAGCATCTCAGTAAAAACACACGCGCTGTACAGTTACAGTTATACGTGTATACACAGCAACGCGCAAAAAAAGTAACGGTTGTTTGTTTTCCCTTTCGCTCTTGCGCGCTCACTCACTATTGCTGCTCTCTTCCAAGAACGAATGATAATGAGTTGAACATTGCTTAAGCTTATTTGGCTTAAAATTTAGTTTTATATTTGCTTAATTTTTTTGCTTTCCCCGATTAGTTCAGAGTCTCCCACAGGCGTCGGACGACTGTAGCTGCCTGACTTGTTAACTACTACAGCCGGTTACTGTTGTTACTGCTGCCTTTGCACTATGGGGAATTTTTAAATTTTTCCGAGATTAATTAATAAATTGTAAACCAAGCAAGGCTTTTTGATGAAGTTTTTTTTATTACTCTTAATATATTCTAAAGAATTTTGAGGTGAGTGGGCTAGTCACCACCCGTCAAGATCGGACTACTATAGCTTATAGCTGTCATAGGACGAGCAATCGGTCGAAAAAAGAGTTTTTCTTTCTTATACATTTCATACTGGAATTAATTACAATATATTCGTTTCTACTGATGCTTGCCTTAAAAATTGATAGATTTCTACTTAAACCTTTATATTATTAAAACTCGTATACATACAGCAAGTACTTACTGGTACAAACGCGAATTATCAGTATCGATAGCACATTTGTTATCCAAAGTTTGTTTCTTCGTATTAAGGCAAATTTAACAAGTCAGGCAGCTACAGTCGGGGTACGACTGTAGGAGACTCTGAACTACAGCACGAGTTTTTGCATTTGTCATATATATATATATATATATATATATATATATATACGAATTTCTAACGAAATTTGGTTATTGCTTTCTTTTAAATTCTTAACATTTTCTGACAAATAGGGCAAAATTAATAATATATGTATATATAAAATAAAACTAATTAAATTATAATTATTAAAAAATGTAATTTGGAATTGTCAGCAGTGTTTATGATCCGATCGTGCTGAAATTTTCAGAAAACGTCCGCCAAGGGACATCCTCCATATGTGCCAAATCTGAATTCGGTAGCTTCAGCAATACGTTTTTTTCGATTTGCGGTGGCGGAAGGGGGCGTGGCAAAAATCTAAAACAAACTTGATCTGCGTGCAAACTATACTCGTGTTCTCACCAAATTTGGTTACTATAGCTCTTATAGTCTCTGAGATCTAGGTGTTCATACAGACGGACAGACGGACATGGCTATATCGTCTCGGCTGTTGATGCTGATCAAGAATATATATACTTTATAGGGTCTGCCACGCCTCCTTCTGCCTGTTACGCACATTTCGCTTTCGTCAAACCTAATAGACTGTGAACTTTTAGTTCAGAGTCTAAAAATGCAGTTGTAAGCTCTACACCGTTTCACTTGCGACTTCTGAGTTTAACATCTTTTATACTAACATTCAATTGATGTATTAACTTTTGAGGTATGTTAATAGCTTTAAGGTTATCTATGCATTATCACAAAAAAGTGGTAATTTTCAATGTACTCAAAAATGGATTAATACCAGACAAAATGAAAATATTCCCCATATTGATTTGTGGATGCTATTAAAATGCATTACTATCTTATAAAGTGATACCAATTTGTGTTGCTTTGCTTCGTGTTGTTCTTGACACTGCTACGACAATTTGTGCACATGATATGATATGATATATAAATTTTCTTCTTATTCTGATTATCTTTCTTATTTATAAACCGATCTTAATTAAACTTGCAGCATTGCTTCTCTATAGTATGACTTTAGTTACTGTGAAT
>JAWNLW010000161.1:7500-22331 GCA_035042075.1 Drosophila macrospina
AAATAGGTCAAAATTAATAATATATGTATATATAAAATAAAAGTAATTAATTTATAATTATTAAAAAATGTAATTTGGAATTGTCAGCAGTGGGATTCGAACTCGCGCCTTTGCGGCGTTTCTGGTTGTTGTTGTTCTAACTAGAGCAATTTTGGCCGCACAGCTGCCATGAATCTGGTGATCATTCATTCCTTAATATCTTCTATGTTTATGATCCGATCGTGCTGAAATGTCCGTCTGTCCGTCTGTATGAACACCTAGATCTCAGAGACTATAAGAGCTAGAGTAACCAAATTTGGTGACAACACGTGTATAGTTTGCAGGCAGATCAAGTTTGTTTTAGATTTTTGCCACGCCCCCTTCCGCCCCCGCAAATCGAAAAAATCGTATTACTGAAGCTACCGACTTTAGATTTAATTCAGATTAGGCACATATGGAGGATGTCTTATTTCGGAAGTTTTTTGAAAATTTCAGCACGATCGGATCATAAACATAGAAGATATTAAGGAATGAATGATCATGACCATGATTCATGGCAGCTGTGCGGTCAAAATTGTCCCACTGCTGACAATTTCAAAATACATTTTTTAATAATTATAAATTAATTACTTTTATTTTATATTTACATATATTATTAATTTTGCCTTATTTGTCAGAAAATGTTAAGAATTTAAAAGAAAGCAATAACCAAATTTCGTAAGAAATTCGTATATATGTATATATACGACAAATGCAAAAACTCGTACTGTATATGTAAATTTTTAATGTTTTTAAAATTTTTTAAAAGCAATATGTAGGCACAAGACGCGTTTTTAATCACCAATTGATGTGTCAGCATAGTTTTCATAATAAGCATCTCAGTAAAAACAGACGCGCTGGACAGTTACAGTTATACGTGTATACACAGCAACGCGCAAAAAAGTAACGGTTGTTTGTTTCCCCTTCTCGCTCTTGCGCGCGCTCACTCACTATTGCTGCTCTCTTCCAAGAACGAACGATAATGAGTTGAACATTGCTTAAGCTTATTTGGCTTTAAATTTAGTTTTATATTTGCTTTATTTTTTTTTTGCTTTCCTCGATTAGTTCAGAGTCTCCCAAAGCCGTTGCACGACTGCAGCTGCCTGACTTGTTTTATATATACATATATTATTAATTTTGCCTTATTTGTCAGAAAATGTTAGGAATTTAAAAGAAAGCAATAACCAAATTTCGTAAGAAATTCGTATATATCTATATATGACAAATGCAAAAACTCGTGCTGTATATGTATTGAGGTTGCCGACCGTGCAGTATGTAAGGAGGTGGCTCAAGTTATAGGACGTACGATTTGCGTGTGAGAGGTCTGGGGTTCGAAGCTTGGTGCATCCCAGACAAAATTTAATGTTTTTAAAATTTTATAAAAGCAATATATATGCACAAGATGCGTTTCTAACCACCAATTGATTTGTCATCATAGTTTTCATAAGCATCTCAGTAAAATCAGACGCGCTGTACAGTTACAGTTATACGTGTATACACACCAACGCGCAAAAAAAGTAACGGTTGTTTGTTTCCCCTTCTCGCTCTTGCGCGCTCACTCACTATTACTGCTCTCTTCCAAGAACGAACGATAATGAGTTGAACATTGCTTAAGCGTATTTGGCATTTAAATTTACTTTTATATTTGTTTAATAGGAAGCGAATTCGAGCGGCGACAAAATGATGTAAAAAGTATTTGTTGAAGTTAATCATAATATATATTACTTAATTTTTTCGCTTTCCCCGATTAGTTCAGAGTCTCCCAAAGTCGTACCCCGACTGTAGCTGGCTGACTTGTTTTTTATTATAATCCATTTCATTTTTTAATTTGCAGCTAAATAGACCCTGTAGTTACAAAATTCAATGGGTCATTTTGGTTAAATGATGGAAGATAACTGCGTAACCGGAGGTGTGATAAAATAGGCACCGTAATCTTATATGAATACATTAAAGGTCAGTTGATATTAGACTTTAGTAGAGTTAGTAGAAAAAGTCGAAAGATCTAGGTAGCGTTGGGTAGGAGAGCGTGAACACGCAGAGCTCTAATTTTTCTCTACATTGCGAACACATTTTATTGATATTTGGTAGATCTCTAGAGGAGTTCCACGCTTTATCAAAAAGTCAGTACCCACCGTCGACAATTTGACTGATTAATTAAAGCATCAAAGCATTATATTATTATTATTTGTGCCACGAATTTTAAGACTAGCACCTGTAAAGTATCTGCGGTATCTGTCTTGAGAAATTCGCTGAATTGTATTAAGTAATTAATTGTATCAATCGATCACAATATTGCAGCCTCTATCTTTGTTAAGTGCGTATTGAACTATTAAATTTTTGTTTGTCCAATGCCTCTTTTCTGTTGCTCTGCTTTTTATTCAACATAATCACAACGACGGACGCCACAGCTACTTGTAGCGAGTACTTCTTTTTTCGGTTAATGATGAATTATGATTTATTATTTTTATTTTTCAGTTACAATAAATTTAGAGAAACTGAGAGCTGTACCGTTAGCTAAAATACATAATAAATAAATATGTATATTATACAGTGTAAGAAGAACGTAGAACAAGTGGTTCTGTAGTTCTTCTATCTAATTTATTCTATTACATTTATCTATAAATTTAAGAATTAACAATTTACATTTATTTAGTATAAACAAGAACATTTTTCTTTTCCTTGAAATTGCAGATTTATCTATGCATAAAAATCAATTAATTAATTAATCGAATTACGATGGTTACATTAAAATAATTTCAATATTGTTTTACTACCAAGAAATTGAACAAAGCCGCGAAAGTACCCTGCACCTACATAAAAGTAAGTTGAAAATAAAACAAAATTGATATACAAATATGTATATGAATATGTAAATATATCGTCGATTGATTCACAAAATCGGAAAGCTTTTAGTGGCAGCATTTCGCAACAATCGCAAGTTTTAAGCTAAGCCATCTCGTCTGTCAGCTCATCCAATAAATCTTAGTTATGTTTATTTAACTCGTTTGCCTGCAAATATATCATAAATGTAATCTGAAAAAAAATTACGAAAGTCGACCGATCGGGACAGTATAACCTGAACAACGATTCAAAGTAAAATTTCTTTATTATTTATGAAACTTGCAGCAATGCTTTTTTATAGTAATCTTCAAGTACATGTTAAGTAAGAAATATCTACGCTGATAAATATAGCCATATTTCGTTTTTTTGCTGAGATAGACGCGTTCATACAGACAGACATACTTAGTCGACTTGGCTGTTGATCCTGATGAGGAAAAAAGTACTGTGGGTAACTGCTTATTTCAACTATCACCTCCGAAAAAGTTTAGATGTGTATAAAATTTAAACTGAAAGAGATATCTAATAAATTAAAACGCAGGTTGTTAGTCTGATGTTTCAACTTATTAAAAATGTCATTATTTATTATCTGAATATTTTTCCAATATTTTATAACAATTAAAAACTAAGAAATGAACAAAAATCAATGAAACAGCTTATGAAAACCACATACTTAACAGCTGAGCAATGATCCGTTATTTTCCAATGCAACGGAACTTTCTTTTTCTATGCTTTGGTTAGTGTTTTTGTAGTATGATGAAATACATTTCTGCAGAATTTTGAGAGTTTATCATGCAAAAAAGTGAATTTAGCGAAATGGGACCACGCACAACGATTGATCAGCGAGATCAGAGCATAATTTACCGATTCGATTACAAAATTTTCAATTCTACGGACGAGCGCTATATTGTTCGAAAAATTCAGAAAGATCCAAAGCTATCAGCCCGAAAATCGGCCAGTAATGTTGAGGAAAAGTTGGGCAAGACATGTCACAAGTGTCGCTTAAAGTTTGCCCTTCAGCACCTATACATGGACAATGACTTCTGGAGAACAGTCATATTCTCTGACAAGTTTAAATTTAATATTTTTGGATCAGACGGAGCACCATATGTGTGGCGTAAGCCAATTACAGAGCTTGAAGCGAAAAATATGAAGTCTACAATTAAGCAGCGTTATGGTTTTGGCCTGTATGTCGGCAGCCGGCGTCAAGAACTTGGAATTTATTGAAACAACAATGGACAAGATGAGGTAACTGAACATTTTAAAGTCCAATTTAATTGAGAGTGCGGAAATGCTGGGAATAGAGAACAGCTTTTAGATTTTACCAAGACAAAGACCCGAAACATACGGCGGGTATTGTTCAGACCTGGCTGATTTGGAATTGCCCGCATGTAATGAAACCTCCAGCCCAGTCACCGGACCTGAATGTAATTGAGAATTTGTGGGCCATATTGGACACAAATATCAGGAAACGTAGTATTTCCAACAAATCCGACCTAAAAACGGTATTGGTCGAGGAATGGGCCAAAATTACTCCACAAGTGACCCAAAAGCTGGTGGATTCCATGCCAAAGAAGCTCAAAATGGTGGTGGATCGAAAGGGTGGCCATACCAAATATTAATTTTTCTTGTATCACTGAAAGCTTAGATTTAATAATTCTGCCCCTAAAGTGGTTTAAATAAGCTGTTGCATTGGTTTTGGTTCATTTTTTAGTTTTAAATTGTTATAAAATATTGAAAAAATATGTAGAAAAAATAATGACATTTTTAATAAGTCGAAATATCAAACTAACAACCTGCGTTTAAATATTTTTGATATCTCTTTTAGTTTAAATTTTATAAACATCAAAACTTTTTCGGAGGTGCTGGTTGAAATAAGCAGTTACCCACTGTATATATTATGGGGCGTGTCACCGTTCTTTTGCCTGTTACACATTTTTTGCACAAAGTTAATATATTCCTGTACAGGGTATGATGATCATCATAGTATTCCCAAATTTTGAACCATAATCTCTTACTAATAGTACAAATAAAAAACTAATGTTGTTTTATACACATACACACATAAACATATTTGTTACATGCGTATTTATGCAGGCGCTTGCCTTCCTTTGCCCTGTCTCGCTCGCGTCTTCTCAACAAAATGATTCAATACTAAATTATTTTGTAATTCTAGCTTATTTTTTTAATAGCTTTCTTATTTCTAGACAGATCTGTGTGAAAGTTTTAGTATTGTATTTACTTTTAAATAGATATTTTTTTTTTCGTCCATTTATCCATATTCGGCTATATTCATTGGGCACAGTGCAAAAAAATGGAATAAAGTCTGTTTCTTTATAAAAAGGGATGTTATGGGCAAATAGCATACGTTCTGCCTGCAGTACAAATACATTTCTTAACAAAATTTAATTACAATTACAATAGATTTGTCATCCACTCTAACACACCATACATTAGCTACTCCCGACGTGATATGATGTGATTCTATGATCGGGTAGTTTAGCAAATTAAAATAGTACTTGAAAGTATACAATATTAACTAAACATATGTTTAAAGAATACATTGGTAATTAGTCGTCATTCATTAAGCTTGGTCAATGAATAAAAAAGCTATTCAGAAAATAAAGAAATAGCTTGCCTGTACCAATATTTCCGTGATCGAGACTGAACGAACGACAGTATATACCATTTAAAGAAAAACGCGATATGACAATGATTATAACAATCGACTATTTAATGTTAGTTCGTGCTTATAGCTGAAATTTTTAACATATGTATGAACACTTGCTCGATCAAAAACTGAGTGTTACGTCACTGTCCAATTGTTAAGCACTCAATTTTATAATTGACCAAAACTGCCAACCAGAAAGCATTAGCTTAATTTCTGGACAATGTGAAAAATTTGATTATATTATATCATTTGTAATATTAGAAAGTGATTGTTTTTCAAGATTTAAAAGAGTTTAGTGTATTGCATTAGCTGACAGACCAGCTTGCTTAGTTTAGTTTCCTTAGTTATTATTATTTTTTTTTGTTTTTTGCTTAGTTTTTTTATTTTGGGAATCAAGAGGTGACGTAGAAATATATTCATATATACATATATACGGGTTCATAATAATTAAAATACTTTTATTTAAATAGAGACTGCTACATTATATTATAAAGTCGCGTGCGCTCGACTGACCCTCTTGTTTTTTTGTAACGACAATAAAGTTTGTCATTTACGGCAGAGAGAGATGGTAAATATACGTGACTTTTAGCTGCGGTGGCTAATCGACCATTATTGCGCATGCCAACTACGAAAGAGGGTCGGCTGCAGGCTGGCATCTTTGGGCTCAATAAAAAGACGAGGCATTGCCAAGTTATGGCCAATCGCACGCCGTGCAGTAGGTAGCTACGCTGGCATATTGCTGCTTGACTCGACAGTTGTTTGAAGCTAGTGCAGGTCACCACCTGCCCATCTCTATGGGCTTGGAGTTGGAGGTTGTGCATGGAGCGCGCCGCTAGTAACAAAGCGGGTTTAAAAAAAATATGCTATTTTCTGAAAAGATAACAACAGAAACCATAGACAGCAAATGCAAAAAAGTTTGTTAGACGGTTAATAAAAAGGGCCGTAATGGGCGTTCCCATAACAGTTTTGAGTTGTCATCCATATGCATCCATGGATCGCAGTATAAACTATACACAAAATCTGTTTGTTGTCTCATTCAAATTTATAATTAGATGTATAAAATAATTATTTAAATACAACTAACTATAGAAATTTAATAAAAAGTAAGTTTAATCGAGATTTTCTTGTAAACTGAGAGACTAGTTTGAAGCACACGGATATGGCTTTATTGGCAAGGTTTGATGCCCTGTAAATATATATACTTTGTGGGGTCTACCAAGCCTTTGTTATTGCGTTAGGAATTTATGAATAAAATTATAATAGTCTATGCAAGGGTAAATTTATTCCATAAAAGAGGGAAATATATATTTAAATGTGGGAAGAAAGATGGTACATTTGGTAGTAAAGATTCATGTACGGGTAGGTGAATTGAAATGCGCTTGTTATTTTTGACCTTTTACTCTTTTACCAGCAAGCTGGAAAAACAAATGATATAAAACTTGAATATTATATATAAAGTGTTATTTTCTATCTCCACACCTTCAGTTGTAGAATCAACGTTAGGTTCAGACATTACCAATGACATTTTTGAGCATTGCGCCCCGACAAATCCATTATAGGAGCCATTTTTAAACTTATTCTGTTTTTGTTTTGGATTGGAAACATTCCCTTTAATTGTTTTCAATCATCTCACTTACATTTTGTGGTGGTTATGATAATTTTAAGTTTTTGGGCAACGCGATCGAATATATGTAATTCTTATTCCGTTGGAGTTTAAAACTTGAACATGAATTTAATATATATTGACTCGACAATATACACAATATAAATAGACTCGACCATTGCGGTCTTATGTCATCATACAATTTTCAGACAATATTCGCAGTTTTAACATTGGTAACTGTACAGACAACAAATGTACAGATATAGGTGAAAATTGAACAAAAAACGTGAAGAGCGGGAATTGTTTGATTATCTTCAAAATAGTAAATATATCGGAAATTCTGTCCATAACTCCATAAATAGCAAACGCGTTGGATTCATATCCGATGTCGAAAATTGGTTTTTGCAAGTCACGAGGAGTTAAGTTTTGAACGATTTAAACGCTTTCCGTATAGTATGAAACAATTTATAATTTTATCGTGAAGATTGCGAAAGACACCGAACCTCATAAAAATCCCCATCTTAGAGTAAGTATGTAATGGACAGAAGAAGACATAGCAGATCATATAAATTAGATATATTCTTAATCAGTAACAACAGCCGAGTCCGACTGTCTGTATAACTGTATTGACACAGCCATTTCAGCAGCTATAAGAGCTGGAGACACCAAAATTTGAAGAATCCTGTAAACAGTCCGCATTTCGTTTATTTAACATTTTTTGGATAGCTTTGTCTATAAAAAAGAAATTTCATTTTGCACTGTATCGCTTTGTTATGCCAAACTCAAAGCCAAAATTTATCGTTGCGATGTCAATTTAAGGAATTTGGATATGTGAATATATATGTATATGCACTTAAATAATAATTATTATTAAAGTACTTTTATTACAGAGAGTCATACAGGGCATTATATTAAGGAGTGCGCTCAACTAATTCGCTTGATTTTTTTGTGATTAAAAAGGCTAGCAAAGATTCTGCTGGGGCGGAACTTTTTCCTTACTCCGAGTCTGCCCTCATCGCTTTTTCTTATCTTATTCCGCTTATCCTAATAACAATTACCAACACTATATTTGCCGTGTATCAATATATAAACAGATTTTTGTCCTTACGAACTGACTGACATATAACCACGCAATGCCCTAGCGGTAAGAGCTAAGGGGCTTTACATTTTTCAATAGTCTGCACTCTCGCTTTCTGTTGGAACACTAATGATGATCATTTTGATTTATAGATCTAAAACTTATTTGTTAATAATTTTAAAATAATGACAGCGGTGGACAGGCAATTACAGGCCGTGTAATTTGTAAGTGCTGCCGAAAGTGCTCAAAAGCGCATGCGGAATATCTTATCTTTAGCCTTCGCCTATGCTTCTCAGCAACACTCAGCAAAAACAATTACATATGTTTTGTTGTTGGATTGCTCCGAGAATGCGTGCAACTTCGGCCGTCATGCATCAATGAGCATTAATTGTATATTTTTGTTATTGTTGTTCTTACCGACTACGAAGGAAAATCAAATTGCGTTAAAATAAGAGAGTGTATTTTATGAGTTTGGCTGTCACTGATTAAAATAATGCCAATAAATATTATTATTAATGTTCTGCTTATACTAATTAGACTCTGAACTAAAAGTTCAAAGTCTACTAGGTTTGACGAAAGCGAAATGTGCGTAACAGGCAGAAGGAGGCGTGGCAAACCCAATAAAGTATATATATTCTTGATCAGCATCAACAACCAAGATGTTATAGCCATGTCCGTCTGTCCGTCTCTATGAACACATAGATCTCAGAGACTATAAGAGCTAGAGTAACCAAATTTGGTGACAATATGTGTATAGTTTGCACGCAGATCAAGTTTGTTTTAGATTTTTGCCACGCCCCCTTCCGCCCCCGCAAATCGAAAAAAACGTATTACTGAAGCTACCGACTTAGATTTAGATTCAAATTTGGCACATATGGAGGATGTCCCTTGGCGGACGTTTTCTGAAAATTTCAGCACGATCGGATCATAAACATAGAAGATATTAAGGAATGGATGATCACCAGATTCATGGCAGCTGTGCGGCCAAAATTGCTTTAGTTAGAACAACAACAACAAGAAATGCCGCAAAGGCGCGAGTTCGAATACCACTGCTGACAATTCCAAATTACATTTTTTAATAATTATAAATTAATTACTTTTATTTTATATACACATATATTATTAATTTTGCCTTATTTGTCAGAAAATGTTTAGAATTTAAAAGAAAGCAATAACCAAATTTCGTTAGAAATTCATATATATATATATGACAAATGCAAAAACTCGTGCTGTATATGTATTGAGGTTGCCGACCGAGCAGTATGTAAGGCGGTGGCTCAAGTTATAGGACGTACGATTTGCGTGTGAGAGGTCTGGGGTTCGAAGCTTGGTGCATCCCAGACAAAATTTAATGTTTTTAAAATTTTATAAAAGCAATATATATGCACAAGATGCGTTTTTAACCACCAATTGATTTGTCAGCATAGTTTGCATAAGCATCTCAGTAAAAACAGACGCGCTGTACAGTTACAGTTATACGTGTATACACAGCAACACGAATAAAAAGTAACGGTTGTTTGTTTCCCCTTCTCGCTCTTGCGCGCTCACTCACTATTACTGCTCTCTTCCAAGAACGAACGATAATGAGTTGAACATTGCTTAAGCTTATTTGGCATTTAAAATTTACTTTTATATTAGCTTAATAGGAAGCGAATTCGAGCGGCGACAAAATGATATAAAAATTATTTATTGAAGTTAATCATAATATATATTACTTAATTTTTTTGCTTTCCCCGATTAGTTCAGAGTCTCCCAAAGTCGTACCCCGACTGTAGCTGCCTGACTTGTTTTTATTTAGCAAATTAATAGACCCTATGTGTTTTAATACCCTGAAAAGAGATATAATAGTTTTGTGCAAAATGGCCGCCGTTCTATTTGTCCGTCTGTCTGTCTGTATGAACGCGACGATCTCATTAACAATAAGAGCTAGAGACATCAAATTTGGGGGTAAGGTTCCCGTATAAGTTTGACGAAAGCGAAATGTGCATAACAGGCAGAATGAGTTATCTCCGACTCTACAAAGAAAATATATTCTTGATTAGCATTTACAGCCGAGTCAATATAGCAATGTCCGTCTGTCTGTCAGTCTCTCTGTCCGGCCGTATGAACACCTAGATCTCAGAGACTATAAGAGGGCACGTAGATCAAGTTTGTTTAAGATTTTTGCCACGCCCCAAACGCCCCCGTAAACCGAACGTGTTTCGTATTTCTAAGCCTAAAGACTTCAGATTTGGCACACGTGGAGTGTGCTCCTGTGCGAACGAAAATTTCATCACGATCCGACCGTAAACGTAGAACATTTAAAGAAAACATCAAAAAATTTCTTAAGTAAGAACAACAATAACAACAAGACTCGCTGCGAGACGAATGCGAGTTAAAATCTCGCTGCTTATAATTACAAATTTTATTTTTTATAATTATATATTAATTTCTTTATATATATATTATTAGCTTTGCCTCATTTGTCAGAAAATATTAAGAATTTAAATGAAAGCAACAACCAGTTTCCATTAGAAATTCAAATTTATATATACGACAAATGCAAAAATTCGTGTAAAGCAGTGGCTAAACTTGTTGGACATACGATTTGTAGTTGAGAGTTGACGAAAGCGAAATGTCCGCAACAGGCAGAAGGATGCGTGGCAGGTTCTATACATGCGTGAAGATGTAGCCATGTTCGTCTGTCCATCTGTCTGCCTGTTTGTCTGTCCGTCTGTGTGTCCGTATGAACACCTAGATCTCAGAGACTATAAGAGCTTGAGTTACCAAATTTTGGTGACAACACTCGTGAAGTCTGCCCGCAAATTAATTTTGTTTTAGATTTTTGACACGCCCCCTTTCGACCCCGTAATTCGAAAAAGCTTATTTCGCAGAGACTTTAAGAGCTAGAGTAACCAAATTTGCTTAGTACATAAGCATCTCATTAATTACAGACACTCATACGGTAGTTGTAACGGTAGTTGCCTTCTCTCACTATTGCTGTTCTCTTCTAAGAACGACCGATAATGAGTGAACGGACATTGTTTAAGGAAAAAAAACTTGCAATGCCCAGGGCGTACATCGATATAATGTCAATTAAGAGATCGGGAGTCGATTCGTTTTGCAACCTATACAATATTTTATATGCGTAGTACGTTGCATTAAAATTAACGTTTATATTTTCTTAATTCGAAGTGAATTCGAGCGGCGACAAAATGATATAAAAATATTAAAGTTAAGCATAATAAATATTACTTAATTTTTCTTTGCTTTTCTCGATTAGTACGGAGTCTCTCACAGTTGATTACGATCGACTGTAGCCTTATCCCATATCAGTTATAAATACTAATTCACGGTACTAAACTGTCTCTGGCGCCCCGACTGACCGACTGGTTTTAACCTGAATTCGCTAGTATGAGCGCCAGTCAAGGATGCGCGTGTAGGAACTATAAAATAAATACTTTAACTCTTTTGTTAACCATTAAATTCATCTATTTAGCCGTAGTGCCTAAGAACTGCAGTGACTACAATTATCTATAAAAATTGCCTCAAACGTTTCAGTGTCATTAGTAGATAGTTTTTTTTTTTTACTTCTATAAACCGTTAAACCGTAAGGTTTTAAAATTTATAGATACATTAAGTATATATTTTAGTCGAAGTTATTCATACTTGTTTTTGGCTTCCTTGGATTGGAATTCAAATAATTGATTTGTAAGACTATGAATATAGCATAGTGTATGTGTTCACTTGTGGCAATACCTAATTTGCACACTTCTTTATCAAAGATGCCGATTGGCTACTATTATATTAATAGGATTATCAGTGCTGTAGATTCTATAACTACAGGCTCGTGTATCGCAATGAAAACTTATAGGAAGTACCGAGACAATCAAATTGCACCAAAACTGAACAAAAACATCGGTGTCAAAAGGGCCTCGCACAAGGGAGGCAGCCGGAAACAATTCCTGGCTGCTAATGAAAAATAATTCCACATATGAATTGAAAAAAAATAAAAGTGACGTATTGAATATTGGACAAAAGTTATTGTCTGGCTAAGTAATTGATACGGTCTCAATGGGAGTCGGTGACGGGTGAATAGAGAAGGGCAGCTCCTGCCCAGGGGTATTTACAATAACACGTATAAATGCCAACTACATGTAACTGATAAACTGACTGGGGATGCGGTTGGCCCTTGTCATTTGTTCGCTGCTTATTGTCTGTTTTTTGTTGGCCGTTGACCTGGTTCTTGGTAAGGACACAGCATGCGACACGATTTATCAGAACAATAATTTTAACTGCTGCTGGAGTTTCCAACCTTCTAATTACGTACCGTGCTGACAAATTCCCTTAAGTTGGTAGCATTTATTGTAGCACTTTTCGGTCGACCCTCTTTCCGACTCGATCGAAGTCATCAAAAATCGGAAGACAATAGCTGTTCGTAAATTCTAATAAATAATAATAGTTGTCAATTTTTTGTGCTTGACGTCACTTTCCAAATTTACTGATCGATGATTTGCCAAATGGTTGCATTGATAGTGACTGATATTGAGTGCCATAATGCTACAGCATTTGTGTTGTCCCAATTGTTTATCTGGCTAACCACAAAGCATGATGTTAAACTGTCTTCCCATTTGGATGGACTCCTGACTGTTTGCCAGGCTGCATGGCTTTTGAGCTGCTATTTTAATCAATAACAATGCAAGCCAAGGCTGCCACAGCATGTGGTCCCTAACCAGGAGCTGCGTTGTAAATACTGAACCAGCAGCTAACACAATGCAATAAAAATAACAACAGCAAAATAAACAATAAAAACATAAATCATTTCTCCGGCATGCCGGAGATTTTATACTCTTGCAGAGTCTTGTTTATAATTTTGACCGACCGTTTCTGACATAAAGCTAATTGAATACTTTGTACAGCAACAGACACACATATGACAGAACGAGCAGATCGAACAGATGGTCATGTCTACATACTATATGCACTGTTTTGGGCCTGACACTCTTCCTTTAATGTGTTACAAATTGATAAGCAAAATTATAATACCATTTTCAAGGGTATAAAAGTAGAGTTTAAAATTGTATATCACGCCTAAAGTCGTTGCTGTTTTAAAACATTTTAATTGATTGACAATTTTCACCATTATCGCTTAGATTAACAGCCAACACACAAAGCACAAATTTTTTTTTTCTCCTGTTATTTTGCCATTCATTTTGTTTTTCAGTCGAATTCTTTTGAATAAAGTCCTACATTATGCACACTTCACTGAATAACGTCCTATCCTTTTGCCATTCCCGATGTCATTCATAATTTGAATGAAAATATTATTGCATATTCAGGGTTCTCATATGAGTTGTAAGAGCTGTTCAATACTCATCTTATTAAGTAATAAAGAGTTAACAGTTAAAGGTTCTAAGACATTTTAAGTGTATCGTGTAATAAATTGCGTATACAGACAATAAAAAATTCGTAAAGTTATATTATATATTTCCGCTTTTAAATAGACTTAATATTTTCAAAGTTTCTAAATTATTGGTTGATGAAAGCTGTATTGTAGTTAATCCTGCACGTTCAGTAAAAAAGCAATATAAAGCAGCAAACATCGTCAACCCATCTCTCATAGTAGCTGCAAAACGCGATGAGTGTTTAAAATAGCTGCATACTGCGGCATTCAATTCAAAGTGGAATCGAACAATACAATTGACATAGGTGCGGCAATGCAACTGGCTCTACTTTTCTAATTAGATCATTAAATTTAATAATAAGGGTTGCAAAAAGACACGGACTATCGGACGTGTATTCAAAGTAGAATTGCATTGAGTTGTATTGAAGAAAAGTTAATCAGTTTGAATTGAGGTCAGTTTGCTGTGGGTATGAAAATTACTGCATCAGCATTACTTTTGTGCACCATGCCTATTGGTAATGCAAATTGTTTTGCACGTTGGATCACTCTCAATTATTATGCCCAATGTAGAATAAAACAGGCCAATATGTTTGGGCTAATGCAAGGAGCACGCAGAAGAAAAATTTATTAAAAAACAGAGAAGATTGCTTCCGATTCCAGCTGACGTTATTGACAAATTAAAGTTTTGATTTTCAAACCCAGTTTCAAATAAGGGCAAAAGTAAACAATTTAAAAACTTTCCAACAAAATTAAGGAACAGGGAGAAGGAGACCCTAAAAAAATATAAATGGTATCAAATGCAGAGTCGATTGGACTAAGTCTGTTTTTCTGTCCGTCCAACTGTCTATCTGCAACCATTCAAAGATAAAACCACACACATCGAATTTTTTACTTAAATTTTGCATACTTTCTATCTCCTCTGAAAATGCAAAAATTACCACTTAACATGTGCTCGAAATTTAGCATTTTGAAGCTTTCATAAAGATAGGTATACAAATAAGGAAACTATTCAGAAAATAAATGAAGAGGAATATGACAATTTCGTAACGTATCGCTTTGCTGTGCCTCACAAGTCGGCGCGACGGAATAGAGCAAGTGACATATGTGTAATTATGTGTATATATGAATAAGTACATGTATATGTATATGTACATGTATATGTATATGTATATGTATATGTATATGTATATGTATATGTATATGTATATGTATATGTATCTGTATCTGTATATGTATATGT
>JAWNLW010000162.1:0-47500 GCA_035042075.1 Drosophila macrospina
ATTGTAACATTTAATTGCCTTGGACTGCGTTGTGTTTACCTTGTTGTCTCAGGCTGTTTGCGCAAATCAAGATACCCGTTGCGTTGGTGCAATTAACAAGGTAGATAAATGAAATACTTTTGAGGTGTCGAGCATTTAAGCGCCGCCTCGTTAGCCTCGACATGAAGAGCATTAATTAAAGCGTTTTATCAGCGCCAAATGTTTGTTTAATTAACTATATAATGACACTTGCAGTTCTCACACCACTATAGCCGTCTCGCTCACGCGTTTGTTATTTGAAATTTAATTGCTGGCAAAGATAAAGTGAGCAGAGAGAGAGAGAGTGAGATGGAGAGAGATGGGGCTTCATTTGCAAGGCCCGCAGCGGATTTGTTTTAAAAACCCATTAACGGGCATTACTTGCAAGTAAATAAAGCTTGCTTTTTTAACACATGTGTGTATCTGTATATATATATATGTGTGTGTGTGTGTGTGTGTTTGTGTGTGTGCTGCAACTCGCGCTCATTTGTTTGCATTTGCACGAGGTGTTAAATTATCCTCCGGTTGCACGTAAAACTGCAAATGCCGACGTGAGCTGCTTGTTTGTTGTTTGCTGTAGTTGTTATTGTTAATGTTCTTGTTGTTGTTGTTATTGCTGTAGTTGTAGCTGTACTTATTGTTGCTGCTGCAACAGTTATTTCCTGTGTTGTTGCAACAACTACTTGAATGTCTTGCAACCCCCGTCGCTTGTCGCTTATGCAGCGCATTAAATGAGCTTAGTTTTAGTTGACTTGCCACAGCCGCACTTTGGCTTACAGCTGAGTGTTGCCCCTTGCCACAATTCCCCTCCCCTCCACTGCTCCATTCTTTGTGTGTTGTAATTTCATTAGAACGCTGATGGGGCCAGCGTCAACGTGGTGGCATCTTTGGCTTTTGCCTTGTTGATATTTGCGTCAGGAAATTAAGCTGCAAGGCTTGAGATGGAGATGGAGATAGAGAACGCATCTTGCTTCTTTCTTTTCCTTCCCGCTCTCTCTCCTGTCTTCCTACTAGCTTCTTCTTCCTCAATTCTCTCTGGTCGCTTCTTCTCGCTTCTCCCTCCATACTTCTCTCTCCACACTTCTTGCTCCTGACATCTCTCTGTTCGCTCCACTCTGCTTGCATCTCCCTGCTCGCTTCTCCTTCCTTATTTTTCTCTCCTGACTCCTTCCTCCTAGCTTCTCACTTCTCTCTGGTCGCTTATCTTTGCTCGCTTCTCCCTGCTCGCTTCTTGCTTCTATCTGTTCGCTTCTCTCTGTTCGCTTCTCTCTGATCGCTTCTCCCTGCTCGCTTCTCCCTCCTCACTTCTCTATGATCGCTTCTCCCTCCTCACTTCTCTATGTTCGCTTCTCCCTCCTTACATCTTTCTCATGACTTCTTCCTCCTAGCTTCTTCTTCCTCATTTCTCTCTGCTTGCTTCTCTCTCATCTCTTCTCTATGCTCGCTTCTCTCTCCTCGCTCCTTCCTCCTTGCTTCTCCCTGCTCTCTTCTTTCTGCTCTCTTCTCTCTGCTCGATTCTTCCTCCTTACTTCTCTCTCCTGACTTCTTCCTCTTAGCTTCTCCTCCCTCAGTTCTCTCTGTTTGCTTCTCTCTTCTCCCTGCTCACTTCTCTCTGGTTGCTTCTCCCTTCTCAATGCTTCTCGCTTCTTTCTGTACGCTTCTCTCTCCTCATCTCATGCTACTCACTTCTCTCAGCTCGCTTTTACACTTCTCTCACATCATCAATGGCATCAACGTAACCTAAAAGCAGACATTTTATAGCTTTCAATCGATCTGTGGGGCATAAACAGTTGCCATTATTTGGTAGCAACCAAATGGGCTAAGAACGTGGCCAGCAACTTGGCCAAAAAGAAAGTTCAAAGAGCAGTTTAGCTGATTAGCTGTGAGAAATGTCGCAATTAGTTGAACAACTTGCGTAATTGTGTCGCCTCACACACACACACACACACCTCATTCACATACACACCTTCACACACACACACACAAATTCACTCTCACACACGTGTGGCAAATAACTGTGCAACACTTCGTTGTGCCACAAGTTTTGCTGTCGATTAAATTACGTAAGAAGTACCAATTTCTGAGTTCAATAAACGTTTAATTGCCGAGGGATTAATCGATATGTGGTCGCTACAGTGAAGATAACTGTATGCTGAACTTATATAGAAAAGTTCTTTATAGCGTAGCTTGACTGTAGCAATCAATTCAATTGAACATAAAGAACTTTGCTGTATAAGAAAAGTTAAATTAATTAGTTTTAGCTTCAAAACAAACAGAAAAGTCACAAAAAACTAAGCAAATCTTAAATTAAGTTAAAGTTAACTTTAATTAAGTTTGATTTCTTAAATTCTATATAGAGTTTAGCTGATTAAATATTCCGCTACATAGTCAGCTAAGCCGATAGCAGGAGAGACTATACTAGAAAAGGTTTGACAGAGTATTTTTATAGAATTCATTTAGAATTCGCAACTAGTTTAAACTTGACTTTAGCTACAGCTCATAATAACAGCAGAGTTTATACTTAATAAGATCTACAACACTATTTCTGCAGTTTTCATTTAGAATTCGCAACTAGTTTAAGCGCAAATGAAGTGAAGATTTGGTGGAGTAAGTAATTTGAAATTGGATTTAGCTACAACTAATAGTATTAGCTGATTGTATTATAAATAATGTCTATAATTCTATTTCTGCTGTTTTTATTTAGAATTCGCAACTAGTTTAAGCACAAACTTAATGAAGAGTTGATAGAATTAGCAATTAGAACTTGTCTAAAGCTGCAAATGAAAATTCATTAAAATTTGCATTTAATAATATCTACAATACAATTTCAGCTGTTTTCATTTAGAATTCCCAACTAGTTATACCGCTAACTAACTAAAGATGAAGCCAAAAAAGTCCGTTTAGTCTTAAGAACTATTCAATGCAACTATAAATCATTAGGAGCTATAACATTAAGTAGTAAAATCGAGTAATTAACAACTTTTAGCATAATTATAAGCGCTATTTCCCTGCATACGTTTACTATAAAGCATAGGAAAATCAATGGCAAGTTGTGAATGTGTTTTAGCCACGTTTTGTGGCCAATTGCACGTGGCACAAATTAAGCTATTTTTGGCCATTAAGCTGACCTACAATTTGCACTTAATATTAAGTATATATGTAAGAAACACCACACAAATCTTTGTCGAGTTTTTCCCCCCGACACTTTTCACACTTGCTTTTAGTTATCCATAAGCAAGTTGCTGGCAATCTATACGTATATATCATAAATAAGAGTCCATAAAGCAACTCAGTTTACTCACGCTCTCACTCTGCCTCACTCCTTCTCTCTTCGTTGCTTGGGACAGTAAACAATGTGAAAATTATACAACAAATGGCCATTGGGGTTGTGAAAGGGAGATTGAGATAGAGGCGGTGGTTGGGTGAGATTTGAGGGGTGTGGGGGCAGGGAGAATAGAGGGAGCGATGCCTAGACGCGAAACGAGCTCAGCGCCAGTTGCGAGCAATAAATGAGTTTAAACTAGAAAATTTATTATACGCGGCAAAACTACTTAAGTCAATGGCAAACTCGAGCCATAGAAAGGCTCAGGGCTCAGGACACGCAAAGGCAACGTCCTTACAACATTGTGGCATCCTGACTTTTGCGACTCCCACAGCGACGTCTGTTAAGGCCAATATAATCAGACGGGGGCATGGTTTGCGGCTTCACTTACGTACCTCTTGCCTGGGGCAGGGGGGAACATCTGAAGAGGGGGCGGGGGGAAGGGAAGACAGCCTGCTGCTTGAGTAATTCAATAAAATAACCAATTTGTTGAAAAATAACAACAAACGGCGACAACAGCGCACAAAAGTCAGCCCAGCCCAGTCCAACTTGTCACACAAAACAAGGCGTGGCAACTTAACCCCTCTCCCACTCGCACTCCCACTCCCGACAGACCCCCTCTCGCGCTCGCTACACAAGCAGGCCAGAACCCTTAGCGACGTTGCTGGCAATCTGAGAATGTGGCAGTGGCAACAACGATAACAGCAGCCAATGCCCCATCACGTGGCAAGGGCGCGCTAGAGAAAAATATTTTTTATTTATACTATACACACACTTGTGTGTGTGTGTGTGTGTGGACTATATTGTATAGTCATATGAGCTGAGGGTCGACTGCTAGCTGCTTGCACAGTGGAACCAACTGATGAATTTTGTATTACATTTATATTTATATTTATATTTATATTTATATTTATATTTATATTTATATTTATATTTATATTTATATTTATATTTATATTTATATTTATATTTATATTTATATTTATATTTATATTTATATTTATATTTATATTTATATTTATATTTATATTTATATTTATATTTATATTTATATTTATATTTATATTTATATTTATATTTATATTTATATTTATATTTATATTTATATTTATATTTATATTTATATTTATATTTATATTTATATTTATATTTATATTTATATTTATATTTATATTTATATTTATATTTATATTTATATTTATATTTATATTTATATTTATATTTATATTTATATTTATATTTATATTTATATTTATATTTATATTTATATTTATATTTATATTTATATTTATATTTATATTTATATTTATATTTATATTTATATTTATATTTATATTTATATTTATATTTATATTTATATTTATATTTATATTTATATTTATATTTATATTTTTTTATTTTATATATTTATATATTTATATAATTATATATTTATATATTTATATATTTATGTATTTATATATTTACATATTTATATATTTAAATATTTATATATTTATATATTTATGTATTTATATATTTACATATTTACATATTTATATATTTAAATATTTATATATTTATATATTTATATATTTATATATTTATATGTTTTTTGTGCACTCAAACTATTTCTGTGCTCCACTGTGCCATAAAATGTTGTTGGTTAACTCCATTGACTTGTGAAAAATTGAAAATAAAAATTTTCCGCGACATTATTAAAGTAAACATTGGCGCAAAAGGGTGTGATTATGACGAGCCAAGGAGTTGTGGCAGCTGCCACATAGACACAGACGCCAAGGAGAGAGCTAGAAGAGAACGGAGGAGGAGGGTAAGGGTAAGGGGAAGCAGACAGCACACAGCACACAGCAGACAGCAGAAGCAAAGCTAAAACAGCAGCCAAGTCGCGTGACGTTGCCATGGCAAGCTTCCAATTGTGGTGGCTGTTTATGGCATTCGCCATGTGTCTGTGAATTGACGTCAGCGCAATAGAAGAAGCAACTGCTGCTGGTGGTTCGGGTGGTTTGGGTGGTTTGGGTGGTTTGCCTGCCTGGCTGGCTGCTGTTATATCGAGTAGTTGCTGCTGCTGCTGCTGCCGTTGCCTTTTGCCATTTCGCGTTTTAAAAGTTTGCTTTCCCAGTGGCGCATTCAGCGCCAACGAAGCCAACAAAGGATGAGCGCAGGTTCTATGGCTGCTGCTGCCAAGCAAGCTACATTATTCAGACGCACACACACACACACACACACACACACACACACATACGTGGGGTCACATGATAACAAGGCTGCTGATGACTTCCTGCTGCCGTTGCCGCTGCCTCAGCTGCTTGCAGCGCCATTGCCTGACTTGACTCCTGCTGCTCCGCTGACTGATGTTATTAGCGTGTGCGTTGCTGCCTAGGCGGCCAAAAGGCACAAAAGGCCAAATCAAAAATTGAAAATAAGGTTAAGTAGCTATTACCCGCATAATGTGGGCGTGGCCAATGCCAATGGCAATTTAATAAACGCGCCAAAACAGCAACAGCGACAGCCCCATTTTGAGTTTGAGTTTGAGCTTCAGTTTGTCTTCGGCGTAATTACCTAGGAAATTCCATTAGAATTTCACGGCGCATTAGATGCTAACATTGGCAGCCAACTTGGCGTGTTAATGCTTTTTGCGAGGGCTACCTCACCCCCACGCCTCAATTGTAGTCCAGCCCATGTTTTGGCCTGACTTCAGGCGTGAATAAGTTTGGGCAAAAAAAAAGAGAAAAAAAACTTTTGCATACTTTTTGGGGCAAGCTTTCTTGGGCTTTTGCGGGGCAATGCCATTTGTCTGCGTTGCTCAAGCACAAAATTGACTGAAGCAGCAACTGAGAGAGAGAGAGAGAGAGAGAGAGAGAGGGAGAGAAAGAGAGGGAGAGAGAGGGAGAAAGAGAGGGAGGGAGAGTGGGGTAGAGAAAAGAGAGAGGCAGCGACAGCTGCTTGAAACTTGGCAATCAATCAATTTAGGGGCTGCAGCTAATTGGAGCACAAAGCAAAGCGGCAGGCAAAAGGGTCTCAGCAATTAACTGCCCTCTCTCTCTCTCTCTTACTCTTACTCTCACTATATGTGGCAGGTAGTTTGTGGCAAGTGTGTGTGTGTGTGTGTAGCGCATTTTTCAGTGAGCTAATTGAGTGGCAACTTGGGCGCAATTTGCAGCGTTACGCGACGCATGCTCATAAATAATTGTTAATTAAGTAGCACCTGCCACATACGCAGACACACACACACACACACACAGACACACAGCCAGTCAGCGCGAGCGAGACAGATACACTGAGCCAGTCATTAACTGTAATGAGATGGCGAAACTGGTTATGTTAATGATATTTTGTTGTCTGCTTTGGCAAAATTTTGCAGCAGCAGCCCCCACCTGAGCACAGCTCTAATGAAGTCATTGATAAGCGGCACACACACACACACACGCACACGCATACACACACGCACACACATACACACGCACACACACCACTGCACTCATTAGCTATTGAGTTGAGTCTTGTTGCATATACACTTGCTGCACAATGACAATGGCAAGAGACAGACATTTGTCAGTGGCTAAGGCGAGCTAGGCATTGGAAGAAGGGGAAAGGGAGAAGGGGTAAGGGAGAGGGTGGATAGTGGAGAAGGCAACCTCTTGTATTTGCGCTTGAAATCTCATTAGAGTTGAAGCACTTGGCCTGACAGGCAGCAATAGCAGTCAACAGTCAACAACAAACAACCTTTGCCGTTACTTGTAGTTTGGCTATAACGACAAAATTTAATTATACAACACAAAAGCAGCAACTGGAGCTGCAAGCAGCAAGCAGCAAGCAGCAAGCTAAGCATTGCCACTCAAGGAGCAACGACAACATCAACAAAGCCAAATTGCAGCAGCAGCAAATTGAAATGTTTTTTAATTTTCCTATTTATTTTTAGCCTTTTGACTTGCAGTTAACTGGGAATAACCGCAGCCTCTTAGCTGACTTTTGACTAGTGACGCCTTATAAACCGCAATTTGCACACGTGCCCTTAATTTCCCACGTAAAAGTGAAAAGTGTGAAATGGAAATAAAACATAAAAAAAGCGAAGAGAAATATTTTTATATATATATGTAAAAAAAATGTTATTGAAAAGTTGGTAGGGCAATGCCAACGCCTCGCTACGGCCGCTCCCACCCACACTATGCCCCGCCCCACTGCTCGCTGCCTCCGCCGCGCTGCCAACTGGTTTTATAATTGCGGTTTTACAGGAGACTGCAGCCTGCGGTCATTGCGGCCAGCAACACACAAAGCATTCTCTGGCTAAAGAATTTGCTTTACTTTTTTTATTTTTGCCTGTTAGGCAACACTGGCAAGTGTGGGTGTGTGTGTGTGAAGTAATTGGAATAATGGCGCAAAACGAAGCTTACATGCTCTGGGACAATGGCATTACATAGACTCTTAGCTAAGCTTGCATTCATGCTTCTATTTCTCTCTTTTGCTAGCCAATTTCAAGCTGCAATTTAATCACAAAGCTTGGCACTTTGACAGCTTACAAGCTTTAAGCTTTCAACAGCAACAGCAATATGAGAAAGAGAGAGGTTTATGAAGGGTTTATGCTGCTGTGCTGCTTTTGCTTGTGGCATACGTAGAGCTGAGCTCTTCTTTCTACAGCACATTTAACAATGAGTTGATTGTAGTAAGAGAAATTGAGAGAGAGAGAGAGAGAGAGAGAGAGAGAGAAAAAGAGAGACAGAGTGAGAGAGAGAGAAAGAGCGAGAGAGAGAGTGAGAGAGAGAGAGAGAGAGAGAAAGAGCGAGAGTGAGAGTGGGAGAGAGAAAAAGAGAGGGAGAGAGTGAGTGAGAGAGAGAAAGAGAGAAAGAAAGAGCGAGAGAGAGAGTGAGAGAGATAGAAAGAGCGAGAGAGAGAGAAAAAGAGAGAGAGGAGCAAGAGAGAGAAAGAGTGAAAGAGAGAGGAGAAAGAGAGAAAGCGAGAGAGAGAGAGAGGGACAAAAAGAGAGAGAGTGAGAGAGAGAGAGAAAGAGAGAGAGATAGGAGAAAGAGAGAGATGAGAAAGAGAGAGAGAGAGAGAGAGAGAGAGATAGATAGAAAAAGAGAAAGAGAAAGAGGGCTAGTGGACTAGGCATCAAGAAAGCTGTTTTAAAATAGACTTAGATTAATTATTTTAAGCAGAAACAATTCTACTCTCTTCTCGCTCTAGCCAATTAAACCGACCTAAGGTACATATAGTCGTGCTCTTCTTTCTTCATTGCATTTGATAGCGAAGAAGTTTATAGTAAGAAACAGTGAGAGTTAGAAACAGAGCTTGCAAAGCTCATAAACCACAAGGAAAGCTCATTAAAAACTATACAATTATTAGAGAGAAATGTTAGAACTGTAGGTTCCTTCCACTCAATTACTTATACAGATATAAGACACATATAATCGTGCTCTTCTTTCTTCAATTCGTTTGGTAGTCAAGCAGTTTCTGATAAGAGCAAGTGGAAGATACAAAGACAGCTTCAAAAGCTCATTAATCGCTAAGAAAGCTCTTTAAAAACTATACAATTAATATACGCAAACGAACTGCTTATATTTGCCACTCGCTCTAGCCAATTGCACAAGCGTCAGGCACATATAATCATGCTCTTCTCTGTATAATATATCTTAAAGAGAGGAAGATAAATAGATAGCAAGCAACCCGCGCAGCGCAACGGATGCGCATTGAAGAGCTACTTCAAATATCGGAGAAAGCACTTCGAATCAACTTCAAACTTCAAATGCCAAATGATGATAGCGAAAAGAACTTTAAAACTTACACACACTAAGCTCCAACCGCGCAGTGCAAGCTCATTAACAATTTAAAGTTATGAAATGGAAGCATCATATTGAAACGCTTAGCAACGAAGCCGGAAACTAATTTTGCAAACGGAATAAGATTGTAGACAGAAGTTAAAGCCGCAGAGCGAAAGCTCATTAAAATTCAAGAGCTTTGCCGAACTGTTTGGTAAAGTTATAGCCACCCCACTTATGTTAGGGTATCTGTGGCAGGAGAGGCAAGAACTGCTGAGTTCTGAGGCATACGGTTGCAGGTAAGAAAAATAAGAAAGGAGACATGACTCTGGCGGTTTCCGGTTTGTTGAAAAGGGAGAGGGAGAGAGCGGGAGAGGGAGAGAGAGAGGGAGAGAGAGAAAGGAGAAGATGGTGACGGTGGTGGGCACTCGACCACAAAAGCATAAGTTGCCAATTAAACTCGGAATGCTTTGCTTGCTTCTCGGCTTGCCTGCAGCATGCGGCAAGCGGCAAGCGGCATGCAACCAGCAGCATACAGCAGGCAAAGAGCGGCATTAATTTCATAACCTGCCTTTTTATGGCCAGTTGCCCAAATTGGGTCAACATTGACAATAGCCAGACGCAGTCACAGTAAAGTAAAAGCAAATTGAGGAAGCGCCACAGTGGACAGGGAAGAGGGAGACGGGGAGGAGTAGAGAGGGCAGGAACAGTGGATGTCAGAAAGCGATGCACGAGCTAAGATAGATGGCAACTTGGGCTGGCGCCCTGCCCGGGCCACTTGGCACTTGACTACGTTTGCAATTCATTTCTGGTGTCGGTTACGCTGCCACTTCCGGGTTGGGTTGCCAGTTACTTTTTGGCGGGTGCGGGGTGTGCGGGGGGATAGTGCAATAATTGCATCGTTGCCTTTTGCAATTATGCAAATTTGTCTGAGCTAATTGTCTATGGTTCCTCTTTGCCACTCGAGCAATGCCACTTACTTGATGCGATTGTAGACCAACAGCTCGGCAATGTCCCGCCCCAGGCCCGAATACGTTGTCTCCACAAACACCAGCACCTTGGGATCGATACGCAGCCGTGCCTCCGATCGATGATCTGGCGCTGGCGAGGCATCGCGTATGTGCTTCCCTGCGGAGTTGATCATGCGGCAGTTGATGATCGGCGCCGGGTGTGTATCGCGCTGAATGAGGCTGCAAAGAGACAGACAGAGAAAGTAGAAGTTTATAGTTGGCGCTTTATATAATAAGGATATTTGCGGATATTTTAATTGGCGCTTAAATGTATGCTATAGTTTTAAATTACTTAATCCAAATTTAATTTCTATTTGTGGTAAAGAAGAAGGAGATAATATAGTTTAAGCTATTGAATACTGATTACTGAATTTAGTTTGCGCATAAAAGTATGCTATGATTTTTTGCACAGTAAAATATAATTTCATTTGTTTTTACATATTAGTGCCCTGTTAAAAGCAGCTTAATTTAAGCGAATATTGGTTAATATATATATTTTGTAGAGCTACAGGAAGAAATTAATATAGGAGAGGATAGTATAGCTCAGGGGAGAAGCGAACTATATAAAAGAAATAGAGTATAATCTAAATATAAATAAGATAAAAAATGATGACTAAAAACTTTGATCTATTTATCTATACGATAGCATTTAAATGACGTTTATAACAAGGAATAAATGCTATTTTAGTTCGCACTGAAATTGATGCAAGAGATTTGCATTCAAACAAATAATATAAAATAAATATTAAATATATAAATAAGATAAAATAAAGTTTGCTATAGTTTTTTATTTAAGAGATACATGTGACAGCTTTTACTTGACGCTAATAAATAAATATTTATATATTTATATACATAAATTATTATTTGTGATTCATAGTGAGAAAGGACATTTCAGTTGGCACTGAAAAGTATGCTACAGATTTTGCATACAAATTATTTCTATATAATAAATTTGGCGCTTAAAAGCATGCTACAGTTTTTTAAATTGAGAAATTCATTAAATACATTTTAGTTAATGCTAATAAATTGAATTTTGCGTTGAGAGAAAAGAGAAAAACTTATAGTTGGCAGTGAAAATAAGACAATTGATTATTAATTGAAGGGAACAAGTGAACTTTTTGTTGGCGCTGATAAGTATGCTATAGAGACACAAACTTTAAGCGTAAATGGAACTTTTAGTTGGCCATAATTTATCATATGAGAAAGGATTTAATATTTAATTAAGTGAGAAAGAAAGTTTTAATTGACTCTGGTAAGTAAAAGTTATTGATTTTCATTCATATTTGCATCGTTTTCAGCTGCTTGCAGCTGCATAAAAAGAGAGAAAATGCAGTGCTAAGCGCAGCTTACATAATGCTGAGCTGAATGCGGCAAAGGTCAAAGCTGGAAAAACTACGAATTTCGCATAGTTTTTTTTGCAGTCGGCATTCACTTGGAATACTCGTGGTATAAACAAAATGCGCCACATTGCGCTGTCGTTGGCAAAACAAAAAACGATTTGAAAAGCATAAGGCAAAAAAAATGATGCTTGGCATTTATTTCTTGTATTTACTTAGCCAAGCAGCAGTTGCACACAAATAATCTGTGGCAAGTCAAGCCAAAGGAGAAGGACTCGTTATAACGCTGCGTGTGCGCAATATGCAGACAAAGGACAAAGGACAAAAGAATCAACCAAAAACCAGCTGCTGCCAATACAATGGACTGCAACAATATTATTGTTTCGAGCTGTTGTCATTATTATTATTGTTATTATTGTGTCTGCAGTGTCACATATCTTCATTTTGCATTGCGAATCATTAACAAGCCAACAACAAGGAGCTCGGTTGACTGCAAGGGGATTGAGGGACTCTCCCAGGGAACTCTCGAAACTTTTCTCATTGTGAGCTGAAAAGTTTATTTTTTTGTTTGCGAGTCCAGTCACAGAGCACTGGACCTCACCTTTGACCTGCTGAGTGTATGTGCTGTAAATGCATGTACAACTTCTCTTTGGCAAAGCGGCAAAGCATTTTATTATATGGGGCTTATGCAATTTTCACATGCAACAACAACAACAGGAGCAACAACAACAATGGCAACTGGAAGCGGCAACATGTGTTCAAGTTCCTTTGAGCCCCTTTCAAGCAGAAATCTCCCTAAAAATTAACAAAAACCTATTAGGCCAAGCCCCGAGTCCAAGCCCAAATGTGCAAAGGCTTTAGAGCCGAGAAAGCATCCTTTTCTTTTTGCTGGGGCCTTACACACACATGCAGCACCGCCTTCTCGTTGCAATGAAAAATGTAAATACTTTTAGCATGCAGCAAAGTGAAAGGACAAAACGAGCAAACCAAGGAATGGCCTGCTTGCCAGTAGCTCTCCACTGTCCTCCCTCCCCAACTGGCAAGGCTGGCAAAACTTTAGCACTGGCAAAACAAAATATTTAGATAGCAAATACACACAGACATACACACACACACAGACACAGACAAAGACTGCTCACACACCCACAAATTTGAACACACACAGAGCCAAAGCAAAAAGCAATTGAAAGAGAGAGAGAGAGAGAGGGAGAGAGAGAGCGAGCAAGCAAATAGTGCGCCCTTCCCAAAATATCAGCCAAAACTTTTATTTATTTATTTATTTCTATTCTTGTTTTTTTTTTTTTGTTGGCGCAATACCCTGCAATCGCAACATGTGTCATTGCGCTTGCAACAACTGAAGTACAAGACATTTGAAAAGCCATAACTCAAGCAAAGCATTTGGCATGCCAAGTAGATGAGGCCATAAGTTACCTCTGGGCGTATCTTTTATATTTATATAGATATATATACATATATATGTATTCAAATTTGGGGCAGAAATTCCCTAAAGCGAGTGCCTCAAGAAATTTATATACTTAAGCTGCGCCAGCAAGTGGATTAATATACATCCATTGTGCTTGTAGTCGACTTGGAATAGCTCTCATGTCAGTTGCTTGGCAGTTAAACCTTAACGGAGAGCTTTAAGCGGATTAAAGCTCATGTTCAGTATATTTCCACATATAAAAACGAGCTTAAAGCATCGGTTCGCTAATAAGTGATTGCTTTATTGTGCTTTAAGCTTAAGTTTTCAACAGTTTTTCATCAGTGTAAATCAAGCAAATAGGTATATAGAGCTTAAAGCTTTACTGAGGTGCTTTCATGTCGATAGTTTTACTGTAAATATGGATTATGCTTACAAAATGCAGCTTTTTTAACTAAACAGTTGATTTATTTGTGCTTTAAGCTTCAGTTTGCTGCTACATTACAGCTTTTATGTGCTTTCACACTGAATTCTTTGATAAAACTTTTAATAACAACATAACAACTAACATACATTTGAGCTTGAAGCTTCACTTCACTTCATAAACTACAGCTTTTAGTTGCTTTGCAAGTTGATAATTTAGATTAAATTAAAGCTTTCAGGTGCTTTTTCAACTTTAATTTTTAGTTCTCAAAGAGCAGCATTCTTATCTAAAGTATTAACAATTATTTCTATAAGCTTTAAGCTACAGTTGGTTAACGCTTAAAGCTTTTAAAGTTCATTTGAATTTAGCAAATATTTAAGCAGTGAAAACCGAGAGCATTTGACATTCGAACTGCCGCAGCTTTTGTAGCATTTAGTTTTTAAGCACTCTTGTGGGTCTTTCGTGAGGTTGATGAAGAAATTCTTGTTGCAGTGCCTTGTTTGCATTTCGTGCAACATTTGCGTGGCATGCTAGCGAGCTCGGTGTGGCAGACAGCCAAAGAGCCAAACAGGCAAACAACCAAACAACCAAACAGGCAAACAGTCAGCTCAACCTGGCCTGTTTTCTGTTCTCTGACGCTGTTCGCTGATTTATTTGTGCACAGCACAAAATTTCCGTTTCCGTTTTACTCCATGAAAATGGCACGGCAAAGGCAAAGGCAAAGGAGAGGCGCAACGCGATGGGTGGGCGTGATGTGGCAAGCTACGTCTTTTGTGCTGCATAAATTAGGCAACAAAAAGTCAGTTTATGCATTTGCAACGTGTTATTTATGCGGGCGTGCAGCGCAACTTGACAATCGGCGGCGATGCACGTTGTCAACGTGGCAGCAAACACGGCGCACTACCAATCATTGTTGGCCACAACTTATTAGTCAAGTTGAAGACACAATAACCAAGCGGCATTTATTGAAATCCGTGAGTGTCTCTGTGTGTGTGTGTGTGTGTGCACATAAAAACCCAACCAGGCAGAGCAACCCAGCGCAGGCGACGGCAACAGCGACAACGACTCACAATTCAGTAGGAATTTTTATGTGCTTGGTGTTCCACAGTCACGCCCTCAAGCGTAATAGAAAACCGCCCCCTCACCACCCCAATAGGGTCGCTGAGGGACGGGGGAGGCACGCTCAAACAATAAATCGTATGTAAAAATTTGTAATAAATTTGCAAAGTAGCAAATGCAGCAGCCGCAGAGCTGAGGCGGCGGACCAATGCGCGGCCAACGGAGCGCATACGTAATGCAGCTGGGATAACGTAGCATAATAAAATGGCGAATCTAGCGCAAGGATATGTGCTCGACATACACACAAATACTCTATAAATACACACACACATATATATATATATATATATATACATATAAATGTATATATATGCATATATATGGCATTTCCTTACCGAAATAAAAATGACTAAAGCGTAGCGAAAGCAAAAAGCAGCTCCAGCTCCAGCATCCAGCATCGAGCATCAAATTGCTAAAGGAAACGTAACGCACAAAAAGACAAAGCGACCATTTGGATAAATTGAGAAGCGCAAAGAGAGGCGGATGCTTCAATAACCGCTGCAAGTTTCGGTTAAATTGGCAGCGGTTTGGATGTATGCATGGACTGTAGTAAAAGCTGCTTGTAATACGATCAAGTTCTCGACGATTATGTACGAGTTTAAAGAGCTTACAAATAACTGAGGATTTGCTTTGATACGCGAACAATGGCAGCATGTGAAAGTCAAAGCATTGGCTATGTAGCTGAACAAGTTGAAAGGAGTTGATTGAATTGGCAATGATTGAAGGGCAAACTGAGGGCTTCAAATGTAAATGATTGAGAGGGGAAACTGATGAGAGGGAAAACTATAAATTGCGTGGACTGTTAGTTAACTATTTGAGTAGTTATTAATGCCAATAGAATGTCCATATTTTGCATAAAGAATCTCTTCCTGAAGGGAAAAAGAAGATGAAGCTAGGGGAAGATAGGAAGCTGAGAGTTAGTTAGTTATTAGTGAAGTAATTATAACCACATCTCAAGTGTAGTCGCTTCTTGAAGAGAAAAGGATTTAAATAAGTTTTAGCGTACAAATATCGAAGGAGTTGCTTTGATTTCTGAAGTCAAAGCTATTGCTAAGTGACTGATCAAGTGCAATGTTAGAAAAGTAATGATTAAAATAGAAAACTGATTGCTTACAAGGTTAATGATTAAATGAGAAACTAATGAGAGGAAGACTGTGAACTGCCTAGATTGATAGTTAATTATTAGCAAAGTAATTATGATAGAAGAATGTTCTTAACTTACATATACAACATATTTCTATAAGGAAACATATTAAACAACTTACTTTGTTCACTTTCAATTCAATTAAACAAAATAAAAGCCAAATTAACTGTCAATTCAATATTTTAGATACTAAATAAAGTAAAGTAGCAACTTTGAGCATCTGCTTCGCCATAAATTACAGATAAATTGTCAAGCACTTACATCAAACTAACCAAGAAAAGCATTTTGCATTTGCAATAAAAAACTATAAACGTCTCTTTCAAGGCGAATAAGACATTCATTTCCCTCTGGCTACAACTCAGACGCTTTCATTCGCTTAAAATCACATTTAAGATACGCTACGAAAGCATAAACAAAACCACGTTCATTATAAAGAAGTTCAACTGTAGCCAGATTTGCTTATTCACATAAATTTCATAGTCAGAGCAAGTCATTCTCACTTCAATATGCTACCTCTTCAGTTAAATCAGTCTCCCTCTCTCGCTCTTGCTCTCTCTGTTTCTCTCTCTGTCTCCCTCTTGCTGTCTTTCAGTTTGCATACAATGAAAAGAAATTGCCGCCACTTACATGCAATGAGAATCACAAAGAGAGGCGCAGCTGAGGCACTTGCAAATCGACAAAACGAGTCGGAGTGGGAGTCGGAGTCGTTCTGGCTTAAAAAACAAGAAATTCCCAAAACGATTGCGGTGTTGGTTCTGCCAATTTTTTAAGCGTTCGACAAGCAAGTGGAAATCGAGATGAAAACGGAGAGAAGGAAAAAGAAAAGAAAGAAAAAAAAAACAGGAGAAAAACAGAAAAGTTAATTAAATAAATCAAGCAAGCCAAGTTCAATTGGATTGCAACGGAAATGAGTGGTAAAATGTTGGCAGAACCAGAGCCAGAGGACAGTGGCAGAGACAGAGGACAGCGGACAGCGGACAGTGGACGGTGGACAGCGGGCTGGCTGTTGCAATACAGTTCGCCAAATGAACTGTGAACGTGAAGTGCAGAAAATGGCCGACACTATGGCGACGTTGGAGGTCAGGATGTGTCAGGATATGCAAAAAGGCATTCGACTGTTCAGACGCACAGCGCCGTTGCTGGAGAGTCAGCGTCTCTTTTGTTTGTGTGTTTGTTTGTTTGTAATTGCATTTAAAGCAAATAAATGTAATTATTTATTGCATTTCGCCAGCAGTTGACACGGTCCAACAGGCGGCCACAACAGCATGCAGAAGGGAGGGAAAGTGAGGTAAAGGGAGAGGGAAAGCATCGATTACTTAATGAAAATCATCGTCAAGCGTTAATGGTTGAGTTGTTCGTCTGCAAGTTGCAAGTTGCAACTGCCAATGCAAGGGGCATATGTAATCAGTTTTTGAAAACATGACACACACACACATATACACACCCCACACACACACACAGACGTACAAGCAAGCAGTTTGATGCCCTTTGGTCATTGTCATTTATAATCGCATTTTGCATTTAAATGTTTAGTCAATTAATGCATGCAACTTGTGTTGCATGACGCATACGCCATGTTGCACATTCACATTCACACACATACACACACACACAGAGGCACACATAACGCTGTTCAGTTTTCAGTGCTTAAATATTTGCACAATTCAGTGAACTGGCTGAGTAATTTATGTGTTTATTATCGAGAGCCAGACGCGTATTTAATGTTTTAGTTTAGTACGCAGTGCCACGCCCCCTCTCCACCACAACAAAAAAGGCCATAGGCCAAAATTCGAGGCATCAAATCGCATTTATCGCACTAAACACGCAAAGTAAATAAACCACCAACTCTATATATTTATATATATATATAAGCTATATGCACCTTGTACAGGCGACATGCAAAACACATAAAAATTATTAATTTGCATAATTCTAAAGCAGATTAAATGCAAACTTTGTCTATGAAAATATTGCATAATTAAAAAATATATATAAATATAATATAAATATTTTATATAATCATTGAAGAGTGTTAAAATTTTTGAACATTTTAATAAATTTTAAGAAAATAATTAAAATTAAATTGGAAAAGTAAGTGTGTGAGTGTAAAGTTGAAAATTCATTTTAAGTAATATCTAAATTTATTATAATAAAAATTTTTATTAAATATATAGAAAAAATTAAAAATTATTGACTTAAATGCCAAAAGATACTTAATTTAAGCGTTAATTGTAATTTATTAAATATTTAAATAACACATCAAAAGCTTTATTAAAAACATTTAAAATTACAAATAAAAATTGAAAGAATCTTTAAATATATTAAATTATATACATTATTAAATAATTATATTTTATTTAACATTAACAGAGAACTAATAAATTGTGTAAAATAAATATTTGCTAAATATATTTATCAAAACAAATAAATAGTTTAATTTCGCAATTTAAATATGTTAAGAAAACTCAATTAAAGTGTCATTTGTAACTTGCTTAAATTTAATTGTTATTTGTTAACTGTCAACTAACTAAACACTCCTCTCTTGCTAATTCACGTTTCTAATATTTGCAAATATTTCATTTGCTTTTCTATTATTAAATGCCAAGTGTCATAACGTTCTTGACATTTTTGTCGTGTCTATTGCATGTTTAGCTTTACAAATCAATTATACCAGTCTGTCAGGCGACTTTGTGTGTTGAGTGTGTGTGTGTGTGTGTGTGAGTGTGTGTGTTGTGACTGCATGCAAATCACGTAGGTTTGCATTTTGCCAAAATGCGTTTTGCACCTAAAACGACAGCTGCAAGAGCAACAACAAAAAGTAGTTAACATGCATGAGTATGTGTATTGTAGTTGTGTATACGTGTGTGTGTGTGTGTACAAATAATGACAGACAGCATAAACAAACACGCACATCAGCAACTGGCGGCTGCCTGTCGCCGAGTGGCAACCACAGAGGGAAGCGAGAAGAAGGAGAGGAGGGACGAGCAGCACGTCACATGTTTCCGCTTTTTGCACGTAACGGACGGATGGACATGAACATGGACAGGATACACACACACTTACACACACACACACACACAGAGAGAGACTTGTCAAAAGCATTTGAATTCATTAAAATTGTGCTGCCCTGACGCACAAGTAATTTGACTTGAGATCCACACAAATTGCCATCCTTAAGTCCTTCCCCTCTGCTTCGCTCTCGCATTGATTGCCAACAACTTGGAGATAACTAATGAACTTTGCCATAAATTAAATTTAAAGTGCAAACGGCTTGTAAATATTTAATAATCAACTGCATATTTCAGCTATTAATAACTCTTTTCTATTTCTTTCTTTCTTTCTTTTTTTTGGGCAAGTCAAGGACTGCAGCTACTACAGCGCCTGCAGCTGATGCAAGTAATCAAAACTTTGTTGTTTGTGCAACTGCAGGCGAGTTGCACTTAGTTTTTTTGGGGAGGGAGTGGGCATGGTGCATTTTCTACCTTGAAATGTTTGTAAACCATAATTGAGCACAAAAGTAGCTAACAGACAGTTGAGTTATCCGTTCAAACGAGAAGCAAAAGGGCGGAAAAACACACAGCAAGTTCGTGTGAACAAAAAAATAAACAAAAAACAAAACAAAGCACATAAATATACAGGAAAAACCTTTTAAGCATTTTCTTTTCATTCGTTTTTTGTTTTTACTTATGCGCGCAATTAAAAATTATGAGAAATATTTCTTCAACTTGTGCACTTTTATCCAGTTTCCCCTAAAAATAACTACGTGCACTTCGACAACAGAACTTTTAGTTAACCAAAGGTGTAAAGTTCTGTTCAGGAAAACTTTTGAAAACAAGTCACATAAAAATCGTTGATCATTCTGCTAAGAAACAATAAAAAGGAAAAACTAGTTAAAAACTTTGTACAGCTGAAAATGCTGTTGAATAATACACATACTCACACACACACATACACACTCACACACACAAATAGCTCAAGTTGTAGATTGTATGAAGTACAGAAAGTGCTTTGTGTGCTGAAGCTGACCAGCTTGAGGGCATGAGAAGCACAGAGAAAGGTCTGCAATGCTCAACAGCTAAACCTTTGCTTTTAAAGTATAAAAGAGCTTTAAGTTGTTAAATTCAATTTAACTTAACTTCAAACACTTGCTTAAGCTAAGCATGTGATGAACCACAGACAAATGGCGCTTGCATTAGACAAAAGCTTTTGACTGTGAAAGCTTCTTGTGTAAAGCACATTAAATTGCATATTTCGTAAAACATTTAAGCAATTTTTCAACAATGCAAAAAACTAAATATACTGTAAAAACTACAGGTTTAAAATTAAATAAAAAATATAAAATAAAAGAAGTAAAACTGATTCATATATACTTTTAATTTGCATAGTATATATATATTTTTTTTTGCAGCTGAAATATTTTTAAATATAATGCAAATAACAGAGATCTAACCTTATCAATGCGACAATTTGCATAGAAATTGGTTTGGTTTTAATATAGTTATGAGCATTTGAAGTCTATCAATCTTCAATATAAATTTTAAAAAGCTTTAAAAAGCTCAAAAGAGTTGGCTATAAATACTCTTAAATGCTTCTGTGAATCATAGTGCAACATTTAGCAAAGCTGCTTGCCAACGCTTTTATGGAAGACTTTTCAAGCATGAAGCAAACAAAGAGAGAGAAACAGGCAGAGAGAGAGAGAGAGAGAGAAAGAGTGCGAGAGTAAGAAAAACAAGTTGCAACACAATTTTTAAAGTAATTTTAAGCTACATTTAAAGCGCCTTTGTTGGAGTTGTGTTTATTTGCAAACTTTAACAACATTTCGATGAATATTTTTGCGCAATTTATTTGCATTGTTATTTGCAACACACGCGGCACAAACAATGCGGCAGTGCAACATGAGCAAAAGACGCTTTCAACTGCTGTTCGCACCTGCCATACACCTGTTCATTATTGCAACAACAACAACAACAATATAGAGAAAAATTCTTTTTTAAAAGAGGAAAACAAAAAAACAAGAGAAAGGAAATCCAATCAAATAAGAACACAACAAACAGCTGGACAGCTCCAAGTGGGCGTTGGTATGGTTGGAGAATTGGATGTACAGCCGCTTGGCAATTGCAACACAATGAAAATAGTTGAAGTTTTTTTGTGGGCGGAGAGGAAATGACATAGGGAGGGAAGTAGAGGGGTTTTTAGACCCGGTGCTCACAGGGTACAGGGCTAATAAGTTTGTTCAAATGCATGTAAAAAGTAGAAGGAAGCATTTACGATCATATAATGTATATATATTCTTGATCGGCATCAACAGAAGAGCTATAAGAGCTAGCTTAACCAACACTGTCAACATTCCTACAGTGTGCATAGCGTAGAGCTACATATTTCAGCGAGAACGTGAGTTCAATTCTCGCTGCTGACAATTTTTCAATTCAGTTTAATTTTTATTTTTTTAATTATTATTATTAATTGACAGTTAACTATTATTTTAATTGAAATATTTAATTTTATTATTTTTTATTATATTAATTATTTAAGCAGCAGAAATAACAGAATATCTACTTATGTATGTGCATGCATAAAGCAGCTACGCAATAAATGTAACGGCACTGCTCTCAGTTACCGCTGCTCTCTATTCCCACACTCTCTGCTAAGAGTGAACGATATTGAGAGAGCGCATCACTGATGCCACAGAAGCTTGCAAAGCGGACAAATGAAAGGAAAGTGAGAATATAGTTAGCTTTTGCCGATCGCCGAGACCATTTGCAATGGCGCAATTGCTAGAGCGTTGGCACATTAATCAAGAGGTCCTGAGTTCGAGTCCCAGTCAATTCTTTATGCTACTTTGTTTATTCAAATTTATATTAATATATTTCTATTATATGAGTGTTAAGATATCACAACTGGGTCTTATACTGTCTAGCATGTCGTATTTTTTGTTCATTTTTGATTACTCACCCATAGACGACATCGGTGCCCACGTAATGCGTATAGTAGAAAATGCTAACCACGGTGATGGCAAACAGAACATAAACGCAACGTCGCACATTGATGCCAAAGCAGCGACGTGCAATTAAATTACAGCAACTGGAAATGGTGGTGCCACCAGACGTTGCAGCAGCACCATTGCTGCTGTTGCAGCCAATACTCGTTGATGAGGTAGAGGTGGAGTTAAAGTCGTAGTTACTGTTGCCGCTGCCATTGGTTTTGGCCTTGTACGTGACAATGCTGTTGCTGTTGGCCAGAAAACCGTTAGATGATTGCTCCATTGCTGGCAATAGCATTGTGCGATCTGTGATGTGTTGGCTATGCAGGTCAATGGGAGGCGTGGCAGGAGCAGAAGCAGGAGCAGGAGCAGGAGCATAAGCATGAGCATGTACATGGGCATAGCCATTGCCATTGCCATTGCCAAAATGCTTATTGAAATGGCCGCAATCCTCAGTTACTGCATCCACATTCACATTCACATTCACATCCGTCGCGGCATCCGTTTGGGTGCCGGTCACGCTCGTCCTGCCCAATAGCGACTGCATTTGCGGCTGTTTAATGAGTTTTTCATATTTCAACGATTTGCCAGGCAGGCGATTTGTAATGTTATGCGTTGTTGTTGTTGTTGTAGTAGTTGCTTTAGTTGTTGTTCTTGTTGCTGCTGCTGTTGTTGTTGCGGCTGCTGCGGATATTGTCATATTGTTGTTGGACTATGTGTCGGTGGTTACTACAAGTATATAGTCTATATATATGTATATGTATCGTTTGCTCTATCTCTCTCTCTCTCTTTCTCTCTCTATAATTGGCAGCTTTTGCTTTTGGGATATGTTTAATAAAACTCGCGTGTTTCTCGTTTATCTCTCTTATGGCACTTTTCTATATAATTATCAATATCTGCTCTAATTTTTATTTTTATTTTTCTTTCACTTTTTCTCGTCTGTTTTTTGTGTCAATTTCACTTTTCAATTCGCCATTTGATATGTTTCCAAATTTTTAAATATACATTTTGCTTGGCCATTGTGGCTGCTCTTTAAATAGTTATTGTTGTTCTTATTGCTGTTGCGGCAGTCAGCGTTGAGTTCCATTATCAGTCACATATAACAGACCCACTTTCAGTTGCAATACTATCAGGCATTGACTGTGTCGCCCCGACGTCTTATCTGCAAAAAAAGAAAAAATCAAAAATGAATAAATAAACATTAATTATTATAGCTTATAGTACAATGTAAACAAATAGCAATAGTTCCATGTGCTGACAACTACTTAAAGTGCCGCGTAAGGAGGTTAAGCATCAGTCGACCGAATGAAACATTGATAAGTTGTGATTCCCACAAATTGCCAAGAATATTTGATAAGTATTTATTATGATCTACTAAAAGTTATAAAACAAAGCACAAATACCCAACAAGTCTTATTAGAAACATAAACAAAACCTAGTTAAATAATTGTATGAATAATTAATTTATATTATTCTAACTACCTCAAAATTGAGTTCAGCATTTATTATTATTCAATATAATATTATATTTTATTATAAACAAATTACACAATATTTAGAAAACTCAATTCAATTCAACTCAACCGCAAAGCAATAATTTAATATTGTTGTTTTTAATCTTCTGATTAAATCGAATTTCATTTTGTCGTTTTGCAATTTATTTTCACAGCTAATTGACAACAAATAGTTAATAATAATTGCTTTATTATTCAATATTATATTATATATGTTTATTTTCCGAAAATTCAATTCAATTCACTTCAACCTCAAAGCAATAATTTAATATTGCAACTGCTTTATTAGTTGTATTTAATCTTTTGATTAAATCAAATTTTGTAGTGCTTATTGCAAATTATTTTCGTAGCTAATTGACAACATTCAGTTGACATTTATGAGGTCTAAGCTTACACCCCTTTCTTATCAGTATATAGACTAAAGCAAGCAGCTGGCTTTTCAAATCGAATGTAAACAAAATGCTGATAAAACTGCAAACAAAGCGAAGCAGCCGCAAAAGCAAACTATATCTATATCTATAGCTATAGCTATAACTATAACTATATCCAAGTATATTTTTGTGTACTTTGCTGTGTGTGTGTGTGTTTTGTTGAGTGTGGATTTAGCCATTAACTGCACATGTGGCTTACTTTAATTGCAAATGGCTGCGGCTGTCGCCTAAATAATGACAACATACTTTCAGGCGCTTTACGGCCCGAAACCAAATGAGTCAATAATGAGGTTTAGATGAGCAACAACAATATTTACCCAGGCCCTCTTGTGAGCCTCACAATATCAACATTTGTCGACACGTGTTCCTTGGGATAGAAAACACACACGCAAACACACACACACACGCGCCTTCGCATACACACACTTGAAGCTTGGCAAATGTGGAACTTAAAGTAGAAAACTTCAAGTATGAGCTGGCATTGTTTTCAATTTTAGCGACATCAAAGTGAAGTTTTGGCAGAGAACATGAATCAGTTAACGTTTTACTTGCAAACTGCTTGTTCAAGACATGTCTAAGTTGAGCCCTCGTTGATTAAATGTGCGATTGCTGCCAGCTAAATTCGAGGATATCAGTTCAAAGGTCCTTCAACTGACTTCCAAATACACTAGAAGATTGGTTTAGTATTTAGTATTTATAAATTTAAATTGATTTTCAAAGTATAATATGCATTTAATATTCATAAATTATGCACTATATATTATACATAATTATTAATATAATATTAATCTTGAAGTTTAGAATATATATATATATTATTCATAAATTATACATATTATATTTGATATTATTATGTCATGCAAAATGTAGATTTATTATTTATAAATTCAGTTACTATTATATATATATTATTCTTGATATTATTATATAATTATAAATATCTTTAAATTGATTTTTAAATAGAGTAAAATATTCATTTCACATCTATAAATTAGGTACTATAATTTTACTATATTTTAATTCAAAGACTATTAATTATTAATATTATAACAAAACTTAAAAGATTCTAAGCTCATTTCTAAATGCAGTAAAATATAGATGTATTACTGACTTCCAAGGATTTATAATACAAATATTAAATACTAAATATATATAAATAATATTTTTAGAATTGAAATCCATTTTAATAGTTATAAATATCACTTTCTTTTCATATATATATAATATAATAATATAAAGAATAAATGTAGACAATTTGAGTTAATATGATTAAAATTAAAATTGTAGATAATCTAGGTAATTTCAGATAATATTATTATCCTAATATCCCTAATACTATTAACTGAAAATATCTAAATTTATTCAATAAATTCTTGCAATTGTTGCTTAGACTCTACAAAAACTCTAATAAAAAGATCAGAAAATATCTTAAACCCAAATCAAATTCAGTTTAAAACTAATTCAGTTGCTGACAAGCCTCAATAAGAGATTTAAGGTTAAACTCTATTATTTCATGAGGACAATAACGAGTGGCATTTCTTTATTAAATTTAACAAGAATGCAGTCAACCACTTATAATATTATAAGTTGCCATTGAGTGCCAGACAAAAGTGAGCTAAACAATCTCTCGGTGCTTGGTATTTCATAGGGCACATTTTCAAGAAGAAAATGTCGAGTGCTTTGATTATTTCTTTTCTGTTGTTTATTATTAATTTGACAAGAGTTTAGCCATGGCAACTGCCAGCAACAGCAGCTGTTGTTAGCAAGTTCATCATCATCAGCAAACAAGTATAACAAGAGCCACAACTTTGCCATTCATTCATTTCACTTTTCACATAATATAGGTATAAGTTCTTGCCAGTCAACAACAACAGCAACAACAACAACAACAACAAGAGAGGGGGATAGCAACTGCCGGCATCAGCATGGGCAAACCACTTTGAAAGACACTTGCAATAATTTACAAACAGCATTTTTCTAACTCAACACAGTAACCGTCTCTGACAGACAGGGTACAAACAACAATGGCAATAACAACAGTCATATTTTGTTAGCCACATTCTGGGCCTTGTTTTTTGCTTTTTGCACTGTTACAAATTTATCATTAAAATGTCAGAACTTAAATTGATTCAAAAAGTTTAGCCTGCTGGCGAGTGACAGAAGCCGTTGAAGTTGCCGCAGCGCCGCAATGTGCCTTGACAATGCCACGCACCCCCCCCCACACACACACACAAACACACAGAGTCCCCTTCTCACAACTCGCTGCTTGCATTGTCGCTTAGGCACAACTTCTCTGTGTGTGTGTGTGTGTGTTTGCGGCTGCTGTTTGTTTGCATCTTTTGCTGCATACTTTAAGGCGCGCATAAGAAAGAAAGAATAAACTTTGCTTTCTTCGTTAGGCAAACTTGTTTAATTTCCTCTTCAATTGTGCATGCAACTCCATACAGTGGCTGCCACTGTTGCGCCGCCTCCATCAGCCTCTCTTTCTATTTTTTTTTATTTTGTTTGTGGCATAAATACTTTATCTAAACTTTTGCATCTGTTTGTTTGCTGTTGCTGATTTGCTTGTGCCACAACTCACTCTGAGTGTTTCAACTGCTAACTCGCTCTCGCTTCTACCTCTCTCTCTCTCTCTCTTTCTCTGACTCTCTGTCTGTCTCTGTTCAGTTATTTCTTCAACTCACTGTATATATTTGTTTGCTTGCAACTGTGCAGCAGCTTAAACATGCTGCAAATTTATGTGGCTTACACTTTTCAATTTACATCAAATATTTATGTTTGTCGCCTGGCCGACAACTCTTTTGGCTTATGTCTTCAGTCCTCCCCTCTCTTCCGGCTGCTACATACTTAAATTCTCCATTTACCACTTTAATAGTTATGTATTTTCTGGCTAATAACACATGTCTCTCAAGTTTCCATGTCGAGTTATTTCAATTTGCTTGCAAGACGAGTACATTTATGCTTATAGTACACACACACACACACACATACACAGAGTGCTACAGAGACGTGAGGGTGTTGCTTGTGGTAGGGGCACCCGACCATTAAACAATTTGCTGAGCATGTTGAAAACTTAATGCCACAAACTTCGCGCCTGAGTCTTTAAGACTGCAAACCTCGACAGCTTCGCGCGGCTTCCAAGTTTTCCTTTTCTCGCTCCTTCTACTTCTGCTACTCTCTCTCCTCTCTCCTCTCTTCTCGCTTCGTCTTCATTATTATTTTACTTGCTGTTGTTATTCTTTCTGCTCTTTGCTGGCCGCTTTCGTTTCTTTAATGGTTTGAAAAACTATTTATTTTACGATACATTTTGTTTACATTGTCGAGCTCTGCTGGGGCATCGTTTACGTAAACTCCCCATCTGCAGTGAAGGGAAGGGGAGAGGGGGAGGGGACACGAGCAGTGGGAAGTGTAGACTCTCAGCATATTTCTCTAAATTGCATTGGGGCGTGCGGCAACCGGTGCAACAACAACAACAACAATAGAAACAACAACAACAACAATTTCTGGACCCTTAATAATGAACAGCAAATATTAGCTACAACAAGCCGAAGTTTCTATACTCTCACCAAGCTGACAGACTGAGTTTCTAACGTGAATTTTAAAGTGCAGAAGAGTCGAAATATTTTTTTATAAACTTGTAAATTAGTTAAGTCAACTTTAGTTTAGTAATTGAGTTGCTTAAGTCTAAAGCATTTTCTGTATATAAATAATTAATAATATTTAATTTGTTTTATTATTAATATTTAATAATATCAAGCAGAGCAATATGCAGACTTTTAAATTCAATTGATATTTTGGAAAGCGTTATTAATTAATAACAAATGTTCTCAGCTAGCAACAACTATTGTTTAAGTTTGATTAGTAACTTTTGTAGTAAAGGAAATTATATAAATTTCCTTACTTTAAATGAAAATAATTTACCAAATTAAACAATTTATATTTAAGTTATTTCTGTTACTTTTATATAACATTTAGCAACTTAATCAATGCAGATTACAATTCCTTCAGTATCTTAATTAAGTTAATCAAGTTTATCTCACTTTCATAAATTTGTTGATATTTTTTACAGCTTTTAGAAATTCACAACTTTAACTTAAGAAAGTTTTTATATTTTACCAAATTAAGTAAATTTAAATTAGATAAATGTTTTTTCTGCAACATTTAAATTGCTGTTTGCAGTAATAATAATAATTGCAGATATTAATAGAAATATTGTTAAATAAATTTGTTCAGAAAACGTTGCTTTAAATATCTTTTCTTCAAGAAATAAATGTTATTTGAGCATTTTCTATTACATTTATAATAATAATAATAATAATAGCAGATATTTATAGAAGTAAAATTGTAACTATTTATACAAAAAATAGTTTTCATATAATAATAAATATAATATAGTAGCTTTAGTTTATAGATATTTTCAGAAGTTATATTGTATTTATATTTTTAATAAACTGCTTTTCAAATCTTTAAATATTTGAATAATTTGTATTTAAGTTTTTGTTACATTTATATTAAATCTATTGTAATAATATATATACCAAGTTAAAATTGTAACTATATTTTCAGCATATATTAATTATTTTCTTATTAAAATAATCAATAACAATAGTTTAAAGTTTATAGATATATTTTAAGAAATATTAAATTAATATGTTGAATTGAACGTTGTTTTGAGAAACTTTTCTGCAAGAAATAAATGTTATTTGAACTGTAACTGAAATAAAATATAAACACAACTTATGATAATAATGATAATATTGTTTTAAAGATTATTTCAGCAGTATTAAAGTATCTTTAACTTACTTAAACTTGATCATCTTTGCTTAGTTCTATAACTTTTGTTTGAGTTACTTTTAAATGATATAATAACTTATATATATATATATATATAAAATATATATTTAACTTTGTCTGCTGTCTAATCGTTGCTCTTGTCATTTCTATACACACTTCGAACTCAATGAGTTCAATTCACAAATGACAAAGCCCAAAGGGAAAACGATTGTGTGCCCAATATTTGTGTGTAAAAAAAACAACAGCAACAACAACAATTGCAGCAATAACAACAATTGAAGTGTGCCCCAGAGATGGCTAGTAACCTATGCACACCCAGTCTTCATCGCTGCTCCTACTCCCGCTGCAACCAAGACCCCCGTCGTTGCGGCTCCCTCGTGCCCTTTGTCTTCGCCGTTGTTTTTACTATTTTTATTTATATTTTTTCTTACTTTGCTGTTTTTGGCTGCCCATTTATCAGTCAACATTTTGTTGGTATTGGAGTTGTTGTTGTTGTTGTTCCTGCACTTGCTGTTAGTGTTGTTGTTGTTGTTGTTATTGTTGTTTTTACTGGCTTTGTTTCGTGCTATTTGTTAGTCTGCACTTTTTTATTGTGTTGTTTGTTAACTTTTCGCGCTTTCATGGCATGAACTCCCCCACTCTACACACACACACACACACAGCACACACATCACTTTCCCTAAACACCCTATGACCACTTCCCCCTCCTCCCTAGCTCCCCACGCCGCCTGACAGGCCAGACATATTGATAATCGTTTTCAATTTGTGTTGATTTTGCTTGCAGCACCAAAAAAAAGAAAAACACAAAAAAAAGCAGAAAAAAGAGGAAAATTGAAAATAGAATAGAAAGAAGCGAAAAAGGAAAACAATCAATTGTCTGTAGTGAATTGAATGCAACGCGGCAAGCATGACTTGCAGCATGCAGCGCAGTTAACCCACTGCTGCCCCTTGACTGCAGCTCCGGCGACTACTGGACTCATTGGCCAGACAATTGTCAGACGCCTGGCTGTGCCCCATTTTGACTGATGACTGCAACTTGAGTTTATGCAGTTGCCTCAATGTCTAACTCACTCCCATTCCCCCTCCCACTGATTGGAGTATCGTGGCGTAGGCGTCACATTTCCCCTAGTTCTCAGAGCTAAATGTTCCCCGCTATAAACAATTTGTGTGCGTTTAATGAGTTTTCACACTTTAGCGCTTGTGTCTTTCGTCTGCGTCTTCGTCATGGAGTTTCTAATTCTCCCTCTCTCTCTCCCTCTCCATCTCTTTTATGCTTCTTCTCTCTTTGCTTGTTTCTCATCTTTTATGTTGTCATAAATCAATGAGACTGACATCAATTGCTGAGCATGTGCTGAGATTTTCACAGTTGTTGCCTTAACACGTGGGTCGACAGCAGGTAATCGTGTTTCTCTATAGCGAACAATCTGCGTGGGAGTTCAGAGTGAATCTCTGTGATTTTATAGAGCAAAATGGAAACCTTTCTGGGAATTTATCGGTATTATTAGATAACATAATTAATTGTTGCTGATTGCATTGCTAATTTATTCTAGAAACTGTCACAAAAGAGTTTAAGTTGCAAACTTATTTGAATAATTGGCGTCTTATTAGTTTAACTTGAGCATTTAATATATAAATATGTATATTTCCGGATAAAACCAACAAAGCATTGTTAGATAATGCAGCAAAGATGATTAAGCTTTACCAAATTGTGCAAAAATAATGTAACAAATAGCAGGAGACGTGGTGGACCGTGTAAAGTGGTTTTCTTATCATTTATTATTGCTAAAAATCTAATTAAAGTCATATTTATCAATGTGGACAGTTCTAACTTAAAAGGTGCTTGTAGAATAGCATAGTTAGACAATCCTCAAAGTTTCATAGAGATTGGTTTATAAATGGACAAGTTATGCAGAAAAGAACGAAAGCAAACGCCTGCGCTTTGCGGTCAACACCTAAGTGCGAGCAAGACAGCGAAGAATACGCCTGTATGCGTAAAGAATTACAAATGGAATGAGTTCTATTATAATCAGAATACTTTAACAAAGAAACTGCTACAGGGTATTTCGGTATCGCGTGCGCTCGACTGATTCGTTTGTTATTCTTAATTCTGTGTTGATTTTGCGATTGCATAGTGTTATTTTAGTGCTTTGTATATTATGTAAAACATAGTTATATAAATGCTTAAAAATATATATATTATTCACATATTCTAAGCAACTTTTGTTTAATTTATTTATATATTTTATTACAAATAATTATTATTAAAATTTATTATAGTTTGCGGGCAACTAAAGTTATTTTTTAATATATTTCTTGTAGCTAAAGCTATTTTTTCATACATTTCTCTCACTGTTATCTTAAGTTCTCTCAACAATTTCAATTTTCCAAGCTCTAAATGTTAAGTAGGCTTAAATGACAATAATTAGGCACTTGGCTAATATGTCAAATGGCCTTTAAAATTGTCATCTTGCATATTTACAACTCCCCAGCTGGTGGTACTTCATATAAAAGTTGTTAAAACTCAAATTTGTAACAATTAGAAATGGTCTCTCTTTATCTATCTCACTCTATCTCTCTCACACACTTTGTAACTGAGTGAGTGGTGGAAACAGGAGGGGAGGGAGGTAGTAGGGTAGCTTCAGCATTCAGTTGTCGCATCTACATATATCTGAGCGACATTTTGGGGTATCTGTGTGTCACTTGACAAACAATTCCCAGGGTGCATGCAACACAAAGTGTCTCTTTTGTGGAGTGTTCTCAAGTGTGCCTTGTTCTTGTAGTTGTTGTTGTTGTTGTTGCAACTTCGCTATAGATGCGGCCACATAACCACTTAAGAGTTGTCACACTGTTGCCTGTTGTTGCTGTCAATTATATTATGCTTATGTTTAGATTTTTGTTGAGGGCGACAGATGGACTCGGTCTCTAAACTAAAACAAGATTTTAATTTGCCAAAAATGATTCAAGAGACAAAGTAATATATAGATATATATATATATATATATATATATATATATATATATATATATATATATTATATATATAAGTTTAGTTAGCTCTCCCTTTGTTGTGTTGTTGCTTAATTAAAACATTAGCAAACAGTCTTTCTTAGTCTCTGCACACGACAGCAACTTTTATGCATTGAGTATGACAGACAGTTAGACAGACAGACTAGATCTGGTTGGCAGCACACTCAGCATGCCACATGCCGCATGCCGCATGCCACACAGTTCGAAGCGTGCTTAAAACACAAATCGTGTACGGTTTGCCAATGGTCCAACCCGAGAGTCGTTCAAGGAGACACTTGCAATGTGTTCATTTGTAGATTTTCTCTGCTGATTTCCAAGCTAAAAAAAAGTGGCAGAGGGAGGAGCAGGTTGTGCAGGGGTTTGTGGACAGGTGGCAAGTCGGAATGACCTAGTTTCTAAAAATACTGTGTAGCAAAAGCAATAAAGCAAAAGCAAAGCCAAAGTGTTTGAGTGTATTTTACATCAATTTGATTTTATTTCATTCGCCTTCAAGTGCCAAAGGAACTCAAGAGCCACTGGCAACTGCAGAGGGGAGTGTGCGATGGAGAGGGGGGATCAGAAGGGAATGAGAGTTCTCTGTGCAGTCTACAATTTGCTAGTAATTGGAAAACTGTTTGCCTGCCCGCTGGCTAATGAGAACTCGTAAGAGTTGTACCACCAACAATAGCAAAAGCATTTTCCTATTTTTATTTTTCCCCCACATTTTTCGCATTTTCCAAAGCTTCATAGTAAACTAATTCAATTAACTTCAGTTACGTCACTAGAGGCATCTGCCGCTACCTACGCCTCGGGATGCTGTCACAAGAGTCATGGCATTGAATTTATTTATTTCTAAGCCAACGAACGCTTATCTCGTTCCATTTCATTGCCTATCGAGTACCCAACTGAATGCTGAATACTGTGAATATTGAGCACTGAATACTAAGTACTGAATACATATTTATAATTACGCGTATATTGAAACCAATATATATTTATTTGTATATTTTGATGACGAAGCAGCAGCACGCTCAGATCCCTCAGCGCACAGTGGAGCCAAGCGCACAAAAAGCACATGAAAAATCAATCAACATAGGAAATATATAATAGAACTATGCCTCGCTTAACGGCCTACTTTGGCAACAGAAAGTTTTGTTTAAAAAATTAAGTAAGTGAAATTTTTTAATTAAAAATTATAAATAAAATTTATTTAATATAATTAATATTCAAAAATAATTTAATAAACAATGCAAATAAATTATTTAAGGTAAATACATAAGAAAGAATATATAATATATATAATAAATAATAGTATATATATAATTTATAAGATATTTATAATATATAGAACCTTAAGCAACTGAACAAATATATTTTCCAATTTATTAGCAATTAATCAGAAAGTTTAACTGCTTATTTTAAAAAATTAATTAATTATTTTTAGTATTTGTAAAACAAAATATTATATTTTAATAATAATGTAAATATAATAAATAATATAAATAAAAGTAAAACAATGGTAAAGTCACCAAAAATATCAATATTTCCTATATTTTAATACAAACATATAGAATAAATAATTTATTTATACTAAATAATATAAATGTAATAAATAATTTAAATATAATAAGAAATATAACTATAAAAAGTAATATACATATGTTTGATCAATAATGCATATTATATATAATAAATAACATATACTCCAATATTTATTTATAATAAAAAATTAGAAAATATTTTTTCCATTTTCTATTTCCCCCAAAAGTTCAAAGACATCAAAAGTATTGTATTAAGTTCCCTCGATTAAACGCAAATATAAACAAAAGTAAAAAGCAGCAACTTATTTAATGCAATTAATTAATAATTTAATTTTACTAATTGTATATAATTTGCTAAAAATGTTTTACTATAAACTAAACGACTTCAACATCAATTAAATTTCAATGCTTATTTTTTTTGAGTTGCTGAACTCTCAATTGTTATTAAGGTAATTGAATAAAATATGTTTATTTTTAATTAAATTTAATTTAATATAACAAACAACAACATCAACTGAAAATGTGACTTAAGTGAAACGCATTTTTGTCTATTTTGTGGCACGGTGGCATGTGACACAAATTGGGGCAACGGTTCGCTGTAATAGACGCCCACGTGGCCACAAGAGTCTTCGGTATCTGCAGCTTAACCTCCGTCTGCTCCATGGTCTGTGTCAATGTCGTTTCACACAGGGACAGGGACAGAGACAGAGACAGAGAGAGGGACAGAGACAGAGACGCACTCAAGTCTGCCGCAGCTGGCGGGGTTGGCTGGTTTCAGTTAGGTTTTTGGGATGCTGCTAGAGACGCTGCCTGCTGAATGTTGGGTTCTGGTTTTGGGTTCTGGTTCTGGTTTTAGTTGATCCGCATGTCGTTTCGACCGCAAGCGTTTTGTGGCAGGAGGCTCAAGTGCAGTCAGCGATTTGGCTAAGATTTGGGCGTGGGTTTTTCAGCAGCCCACGCATGACTCATTGCTGTTGTTGTTGTTGTTGTTTGCTGAGTGACAGTAAGGCCTCAAATTGCAGACAAGCGTGTGGCCAGAGGAACGTGCAGCTGACAAAGGTGGTTTGCTCAAGTCCCCAAAGGGGGGCAGAGAACCCAAAACGATGCGTTGGTGTTGGTGTTGTTGTTGTTGTTGTTGTTGGTGTCGGTTCTTTGTGTAATTGACTAGGCGTGTAACTGGTTTTGAATTGTTGTTGCCACTCGCTGTTTGTTTTGTTTTGTTGCACGCTATGAGCTCAGAAGTTGCCATTGCATATGTGGCTGCGGCTTATGGGGCAGCAAATGCAAATACAAAAAAAAATATATGTACGCAGCCAGTAAAACTTGCTTTCATCTATGACCTACAAACTGCTTATGGATACAACTACAAGCGGCGAGTGCAAAAGAGAGTGGCAGAGAGGGGGAAAGGGTAACAGAGAAGTGTACTGAACTGCAGTGAACTGAACTGTCAGAGCTGCAAACCGATAGAAAGTGCTCAAAGTAGCAAGTTTGCACTAAGCTGCCTGCTCAAAGGATGAGCTCTGGCAAATGTGCTGCTAAAAATGTTTCAATGTTTGACTTAACTTATTCATATCAGCCAGATGAGTGGTTGCCTTTACTTCTTTTTTTATGCTCATGTAAGTATTCATGAATGTATTCATGTGTTTATTGCATTTCCCCATTTTTAAGAGAGAAGTATTCACAAGTGAGTCGAGTCTAAGCTGATAGCTACAAGTTATGCTCTCTAGGTTTTGCTAAAACACTTGAGTTTTTCTTTTAGAATTTTCTTCATATTGATAGAAAGATCATTCCTATGAGAGCTATAGGCTAAAGGCTTCAAATTGTCATTTCAGTTATACGTGTATACACACAAAGCAACGCGCAAAATAAAGGAACGGTTGTTTGTTTTCCCTTTCGCTCTTACGCGCTCACTCACTATTGCTGCTCTCTTCCAAGAACGAACGATAATGAGTTGAACATTGCTTAAGCTTATTTTGCTTTAAATTTAGTTTTATATTTGCTTTATTTTTGATGCTTTCCCTGATTAGTTCAGAGTCTCCCACAGCCGTCGCACGACTGTAGCTGCCTGACTTGTTCTTTCTTCTTATTGATAGAAAGATCATTCCTATGAGAGCTATAGGCTAAAGACTTCAATTGTAATTAAATTAAAACAGCTTATACTAAACGTTGCTTAACTGAAAGTTGATAAACTGATTCATCAAGCGATTGTTCCAATTACTATACTAAACATACTATAGCATTTGGTTTAGTTTAAACAAGTTAGCTAAAAGTTGAAAAACGGATTCATCAAGCGATTGTTCCTATGACAGCTATATGCTACAGTCGTCTGATCTCATTCAAACTTGCTCAACATATGTGAGCTTATCTTTCACTTAGATTGGCCAAGTTTGCTTCAGTTAACTGCGGGCAAACAACAAGTTTTACATACAACAACTGCTAAATCGAACTATGCTTTCTGTGTTAGCTTTAGGTTAAAGTAGTTGGATGTGCAGAAAACTTAGTTAGTTTATGTTAAACAGAGCTTTGCTGAGAGCTACTAAGTTTAGTAAGATATGTAAAAGCAGAAGAAGTTAATGCGGAACTTGGAACAATTGCAAGTGATTGCTTGAATGTTGTAAGAAGCAGTTTGCTAATTAAGTAATATACAATTTCTAATGTTTAATATGTAACAGAATTAAATAACTAATAAATTTGTAATTATAAATAATTTAAGCATAATTTACTTAGCTTTAAAGTTGAACTATGCAGCTCAGTTGCTCGGTAAATATATATAATCTAACTATAGTTTAGGACGAGATATAATAAACCTTTAATTATTGTTATACTCTTCACTTGCAACATTTGTGGCATGTGTGCTGTGTGCTGCTGTGGCAACCTCATCTAACTATTTATGACGTTAAGTCGGCAATCGTAATGCAATTTTAAATGTTTGCCAATCAAAAGGCTCTTTGAGCTTTGCAGCTCATGCTGGCACTCGTACATCTATTTGAATCAATTATGTATACAAATTCCCATTGAGGATGCAAATTCAAATACAAAATTGAGTTTGCTGGATGCCTAATGAAATCTACAGTGCAAGGTATAAGCATCAAATATATGCAATTGCTGAATTTCTGAATTCCTGAAACGAATAACAAACAAAATAGTTGAAATAACAACAATGATGGAGTACAGGAGTACTGAAGGAAGCAGAGCAGTGAAGAGAGAGAGAGTAAAAGAGAGAGAGAGTGAGAGAGAGAGAGAGAGAGAGAGATCTTCTAACTAAACCACAAGCCAAAACATTCCATTGAATTGATGTCTTTCAGTCAAGTTGTTGCTTATCAACAGAGATATGCTCAAGCGAAAGCTATGGCCACTCAAATGGCCCACAGCATTGTGTGCATCATTTAACTCAAGTGAAGAGGGAGAGAGGAAGAGAGAGAGAGAAGGAGTGAGTGAAAGAGGGGGGAGTAAGCAGTGAGTCTCCTCTCAGAGCACCGCAATGTGGTTCTAAAGGGAATTCCCATGCATTTGCTGCTCTATCATCAATTTATTATGTTATTTGTGTGTGTGTGTGTGCGTGTGTGTGTGTGTGCTAAAATTAGTTAATGAACCTGAGCTGAATGAAACCTCTAAGCCCTGGGGCGAGTTCTGGCCGCTGTGCCCGCTGCTTTGCCTCTCTGTTACACCTGTAGCTGTAGCTGTAAACCAAGTTGTGATTGAACAGGCAAAAAGTTGTTGTTGTTGTTGTTGCTGTTGTGTGTGTGTGTGCAGTGTGTATAAATTAATTCCCCAGGTTAACTGCAGAATAACATTTTATAATTAAGCCAGCTGCATAATTATGATAGCCACACACACACAGGCACACACACACACACACACAGTGAGCGCTGAGATACACGCAATTGGCGACATTTAAGCACGCAACGTTAACCCAACAATGCCGGACAATACCAACAACAACAACAACAACCAACTGATTATCATAATGAACATCAACATCAACGACAACGACAACAACGCCACTTTAATGATATGAGTTAAAGTGGGGGTAAACCACCCAAAAGGCCACCACCCACTCTGCATATTTCCCTAGCTGTTTAAGTGGCGTCTGTCTATCTTTCGCTCTCTCTCTCTTTCACTCACTCTCTCTCTCGCTCTTGCCTCTTTGTCTGTTTATCCATGGCGCGCCGCATAATCGACGCTTGGTTTGGTTTTGCTGGCCAAGAGAGCGAGTCCTGTTCATTAATACACAAAGCCAGGGCCATCCACAAAGTGTCCCGTCACGCGTTTGCCACTGATATGCATCTGTACTGTACTGTCCTGTCTCGTCGTGTCCTGTCCTGTTCAATCCTGTTCTGTCTTGTCGCTGCTCTGTTTTAACTCACAATTTTTGCGGCCTTTTGTTCCGTGTTTGAGTGTGTGTTTGCCCCTCCCTGCCTGTTCCTACTCCTTGTTTATTCTCTCTCTCTCTCTCTCTCTCTCTTTTGCTCTTTTGGGCTTTTGGACTTGGGGTCTTGTGGCATTTACTCATGTTAAAAGCAATAAATAATGGGAGCCCCAGTTTTGTGTCGAGCCTGTGTCGGTGGAGACGCCTCCATTAGCCGAGTCGTGGCTATCATAAAAATATTTTATCCATTAGCCATTGTCTCATTTTAGTTGCCTTCTGGCCTTGTTTAATGACCATTAATAATCGTTAAATTTATGTTAACTGTGCAACGGTTCAAAGTTGAATGCTGTCCAATGCGGCGTATGCTTAATATATATGTAAAAATAAATACATATATATATGTATATGTTTTTTATGGTCGAGCTCTGGTGCGTTTGTGTATATTGTTGCGCAAACAGTTTAATTATGCTAAATACAAATTAATTCATTTACATAAAACGGCTTTCACTTGCCTTCAATCACACAAATCGCGCGCAAAAAGTTAATACATAAATGCTTTAATATTGTAAAATAAATATATTATAAAACTGCAAAGACATTTACTCAATTTCAGTGATTCATTGTGCAGGGCAATGCTGTCAATACTTTGACATAATACTTTAAAGAAGTTGAGGTTCGAGATAAACTGAAATACAACAAAGAATTTACTGTCTCTCTTTGTGAATACCTTTTTATAGGGTATAAGTTTGTCTACAAATTATGTAATAAGCAGCAGAAGGTGTGGCAGACTCTATAAAGTAGTTTTATTATTTATTAATGATATATTTTAAATTAATTTATATTATATTATCGAAATAAACGATTTATAGTCCTATATTTCAACATAGACACTTACAACTTAGCAGGTCCTTGAGGAATAGCATGGTTAGATAGTCCTGAAAGTTTCATAAGGATTGGTTTATAATTAGATAAGTTATGCAGAAAAGAAAGAAAGGAAACGTCTGCGCTTTGCGGTCAACACATGAGTGCGAGCGAGACAGCGATACAAACATAAGTAACATATGCTTTATGTATGTATAAAGAATTACAAATGGAATGAGTTCAATTATAATCAGAACACTTTATTAAAGAAACTGCCACAGGGTATTCTACTGTCGCATGCACTCGATTGCTACGCTTGTTGCTCTAACTTTAAGTCAAAGTCTTCAAAGCTTTGTTATACTTTATAATAATGAAAATCTGTATTGTATTTATTGGAAGCATTTAGCAAACATTCTATTTCTTAACTTTAACCTTGTCATAAATCAAAGCAAATTACTTTGCTAATAATAATAATCAATTGGTATAAACAATTGTATTGTTCTAACTGCGTATTAGTAACAAATCTATAAACATATTCACACAGCAAATTGGCCTCAATTGCAATTGCAATTTCAATCCAAACAGCTTCGACTATGTGAAATGCCATGCAAATTTCCACAATTCTCTAGCGAAAATTACAAGAATTTTTGCGCATTTGCTGCTGCTGCTGCTCAATGGCTGCAAATCAATTGCTTGCATGCGAGAGACGGCGAAAATCAACTAAACAAATACATCAAATAAATATTATTCATGAGCATGCCAACATCATCATTCAGTGCGGCGGCGGACGGACGGACGGATGGATGGACGGATGGATGGAGAATGTGCTTCAATCCGTAATTTTTCATTTTCAGCAGCAGCAGCAACAACAATAGCAACAGCAATTGGGGCATGCAGCAGTTCAATGACATAATTTGTCGCAGCACATCAATAGACTGGACAGAAGGAGAGAGACAGACAGAGAGAGAGAGAGAGAGAGAGAGCAAGAGCGAGTCAACAATGGGATACTGAAGCAGTCGAGGCAGTAACTCCAATGCCATTCAAACGTCAACGTCAACAACAACATCATCATGATCATCATCATCATCGTCATCAACCAGAGCAACGTCATTGTTTTCGCTTGAACTTTATTGTTTTGATTTATGCGCGTGCACAACGACGAAGTGGAGTGGCAGTGGAGCGGGGGGGAGCGGCAGGAAGCGCCGGACTGAGGCAGGCTAAGCTAAAACTTTGCGGGTTTCAACTGTCGCTACGCCAAATTCCCCACTACTGCACTTCCCCTCTCTCACTCTGTCACTCACTCACTCTCTCTCCTCTCTCACTCCCTCTCTCTCTCTCTCCACCTCAATTGTTCGCCTGCACTGGACACGCCGCGTTGTTTATTCCGCCAACGCCAAACAATAGCGAAGCAGCCGCGTTGTTGACACTGCGGGAGCAGTGCTACCAGTGACGCAACGAGACCAAACGTGGCGGAAAGGAGGGGGCGGGGGGATGCCGGGGCAAAGGGTATAAAGTGCAAATGAAAATGATGTTGTAGCTGCTGTTGCTGGCAGTACCAGTGCCAGTGCCACTGCCACAGCTAGCAAGCTTGCAGCTTGCGTCCGATTATGTTAATGTGCCCAGAGCCACTGGCATTATGATGTTGTTCACTAGACGACCACTCTGCATATTTGACAGTGCACTGCCAAACCATTTTTGAGTCTCTCTCTTTCTTCCGCTCTCCCTCCCTCTACTCACTCCTTTGCTAAACAATTTTTGTAGTCTTGATTGTTGCCAGCGGCCACACGACAGATGCCAACTGAGCCGAAAACAACTACTGACTTCTGCGTTCCTGAATTCTCAGTTCTGCTGAGTTCAAGAAGTTGTGGATTTTCATCGCGCACACACACACACACACACACACACACATACAGTCACACACACACAGCTCGGGGACACAGGTAACAACTTACTAAATTATCCTGGAGAATTGCGAGAGCACAAGAAATGGTGTCACACCCAAAGCATTCACAAATTGCAGCTTCAAAAATTTACTTGAATTATTTATATGCAAGCAGCTGCTTTTTTTTCTTTATAAAATAAACAAGCAAGCAAGTTGTCGAATAGGTAATGCTCTATGCAAATCAATTTGAGAGCAAGCAGCTGAGTCAGAGCGCACGCGACAGCATAATACCCTGTACGGCGCTCTGTAATATCTGTTGATAATTATTATTAAGATTATTATTATTATAATTATTATTATTATAATTATTAAGATTTGTTTTAGATGTGTTTAGATATGCTACATAGACAGTGTTGGTAAATGCCAAAGGCAAGTGCCGTAACATTCAGTTACTGTTCAAACGCATGTCTACATAAGCAAAAGCTCGCTGCTATGAGTAAACAAAGAAGTCACATTTACAAGTGCTTTATGATCTATGTACGTCTCTATTTCTGTCTCGCTTGCTCACATATTAACAGTGCAAAGCGATGCACAGCAAAATGTTGCAGTCTTTCTTCTTTCTTTTCTGCATAGCTTTCTTTTTTGTAGTTCGATCTTTATGAAACTTTCGCATATGTAACAAAAAAGTATTCTCTAAATATCTGTCAAAGCAGAAGTGTGTACGCTCAGAAGTAGAAGCTAGAAATAGCTTTTTTTGAGTGGAAAAGGGGGGAAATATTCAAAATTTCAAGTAAATCTGATTGGCGTAAGAAAGACAGAAGCCTTCATGTCAAATTTGGTGTCTCTAGCGCTTATAATTACGGAGATTGATGCGTTCATACAGATGGAAGGACAGACGAACGAATGAGCGGACTGATGGATGGACGGTTAGAGCGACTGACGAACAGACATAGCTCAATCGATTCGACTGTTAATGCTGCTCACGAATATATATATAGACTTTATAAGGTCTGCCTTCTTCTGCCTGTTACATACATTAACACAAATTTAATAAAGTCCGGTACAGGGTATACATATTTGAAAACTCGCGCAAAGCAAACTCTACCAAAACTTCAGCAGCACAACTTCAATGAGTGCTGAGTTCACATAGAACAATACGAGTTAGATCAACAATTTCAGCTGAAATATGTGTTACGAACGGCACTGCATAATTAGAATACTCTGCTGTTAGAGCAGTTGCCATTGGTAGCTGTAAAAGTGCTTAAATAAATTCAACAAAAACTTTGTGTATGTTGATTTCATGCAGACGAAATAGGGAATCATGGAAACTGGAATCTGGCATATTATGAAGGCATAATTAGAATACAAATTGAGTGTGTGTGTGTGTGGGTGTGTGTGTGGTGTGGCAGTGTATAATGTGTGCGTTGTTTGTGTACTTTGTAATTATGCAGAGGCCAAAACAACAACAACAACAACAGCAACAAGAGTAGCAGCAGCGTATTACGAGTTTTGCATAAAATTCAGCGAGAGCATAAACAATAATAATGTAATTTATCTAATGCCAGAAATCATAGCATAATTAAGCAACTGGAAACAATTTCAGACAGCAGCTGCATTCAACTCTACATAATTCATAATAACAGCATAACAAACGCAACAAACAAAACAATTGGCAACTGCAATTTGCGTGAAAAGCGTGAAAAATTGTTGCCAAACTTTGACAACTTAAGAATTATGATAGTTTGTTAGTTGTTTGATTGTTTGTAGTTGAATTGTTACGAATAGTAAATAAAATTGATGACATAAATAAATTGACAAATGCTGGCTTGAGTTGAATTACAATTAACTGAAAGCAACCAAAAAAAAAAAAAAAAAAAAAGAAAAGCTTTCAGTTTCATCAAATTAGCACAGGGTATTAAATATTAACTGTCATCAGATGCGCATTTCAACAAATTTGTGCACGTTAAAGCTACAAATTCAAATTGACAGCGTTTCAAATTGTGAGTTGGCAAAAACATTTAATGCGCTGCGGGCCAACGTTGCGTATGCGTAATGTCGTATACAAATTAAAATATAACAAGCGAAAAGGCTGCGAAACGGACGTGCGGTGAGTGTTAATGCACAGCAAATACCCTATGCCATTAAATAAATAAACATGTTAGCTTATATACCCTGCGTATACTTGATGTGGTATGTTTTTAAGCTCTCACAACTAAATTGTTGTAGTTTTTTTTATTTTTAAATGCTTTTTGACTTTATTTTAAAGACCACAAGCTAAGCCTACCTTTCAGTCCTTATATACAGGGTAAATTGTAATTGTAACTTCCAAAAAGCAAGCAACTTTGCAGTGCTTTACCAGCAATTTACAGGGTATGCCCAACAGCAATGCAACTTGTTCCATTTTCTCGTTATTTTTATACCCTGCACAGGGATATATTAGTTTCACAGCAGCTATAAGAGCTAGAGACACCAAAGTTGGCAAGAAGTTTCCCTTAAGCAGATCAAGTTTATTTCAAATTTTGAATATCTTTCCCCTTCCTTCACTAAGCGATGGCACATTTCTCAACGTAGATGCTTCTAACTTAACAGCTGCTTAGTGAATACCATGAAGAAGCAATGCTGAAAGTTTCATCAAGTTCGCTCTATAAATAAGAAAGATAATAAGAAAAGATAGAAAATTGAACTGCTTGCGCTTTGTACGTTGCGGCCAGCACATGTGTGCGAGTGTTGTAGCACTCAGCTTTGGCGCGCAAGGAAGCTTAATGAACCTGAGCTGATGGCTCTGCTTAAATTGTGTTCGATTTGTAATCGTAGTCTAGTTGAAATAATTATGAAAATACTTTTACTATAGAGACTGTTCAGGGTATTGGACTGTCGCGTGCGCTCGACTTTCGCAATTTGTTCCTTTTTTTTATATTATATTTTTATGGCCTGCTGAATGAGCTGACAAAACACGGGGGCAGGTTAACAAAAATGCTGCAGCTGACAGAGTTTATGAGAGTGCATAAAAGTCTTTAAAACGCAGGCGAACTCTAACCACTTTATGTATATTAAATATGTGTGTGTGTGTGTGTGTGTGTGTGTGTGTGTGTGTGTGTGTGTATGTGTGTGTGTGTTTTATGTGTGTTTATATGTATGTTTGTGTGTATATGGCAAATATGAAATATACACAAATCTACAAGCAAAGTTTCGAGTGCCAAGTTGAAAGAGTTTTGCAGTTTGAGAGAGTTGGAAATTTTCAAGAGTTGGCCCGCTCTGGGCTGATAATGAAGCAGCTACTAAGATAGCAGGCCGAGACAGTTACTTCTCGGCCAATTGCCACAGACAGCGAGACTCAAGTCAAAGTTAAAGTTAAAAAAATTTGTGTTTGCTGTGCGTTTATTTACACAACGCTGAAACTTTTTGCACGGCCAGCAAAAGTTAATCGATGCCAGTTGGGCAAAATCCTCCACGCCCCCTCCCCCCCACAAAAAAAAAAAAAATCATCCAGCAAATTGACCGGAAAATGTTTACCAATTGGCAAACGGAATCTCGAGTTCGGAAAACTCAAAAGCTCTATGCTAGTTGCTGCAGCATCTAAGAGCCGAGATTGAGTTTTGTGCCACTATCCAGTGGCTATCGATGGCCGCAACGCCACACAGCAAATTAAACACCACCAAAACTTCTAGTTGAAACACACGCAACAGCAAAAAAAGAGTGATTACGTAAGTGAGTGCACGACTAGCAGATACGCTGTATTGACAGCGAAAGCATTGGGCTCTCTGCTTAAGCTTAGTCTGATTATTTAGTTTATTTTAAGCTTTTTTTTAGTTATTAAATTATTAATTATATTTACAATATTTCTTTATAGATTTTTCTGAAATTTTCAGGAAATGTGCAGCCAAATAAATACTGTTTATAAAACAAAAATCATAGCATTAGTTATTAAATTACAAATTTTATGCAAGTTTTATAATCCTAAGTTTAGTTAGCTGAACAGCACTTTGTTTTTTCCCAGCTTTTTACAGCTAAAGTATTGCTTAACTTATTAGTGCTTAAGCTTAGATTGCTTATTCAATTTATTTTATGCATTTTATTAGTTATTCAATTATTAATTATATTTTTAATATTTCTATATAGATTATCCTGAAATTTTCAGAATATGTCCAGCCAAATATAAACTATTTATAAAGCTAAAATTATAGCATTAGCTTTTAAATTGCAAATTTTATGCACATTTTATAACTTCAAGTTGAGTTAGCTGAACAGCACTTTGTTTTTTCTTAGCTTTTTACAGGGTATAGAAATGATTTTATTGGAAAAGTTGGTACTTTGTGCGTCTGCCGCTGACCTCGTTGACTTATATTGATAAATTTTGTTTTTTTTTTCTGTTTCTCTTTTTTTTTGTCAAGTGCTAAAACTTTTGCCAGGCACTGTGAAAGTTTTATTTTATTTTACTTTTTTTTTTGCGAATTAAGGGTCGTCCAGGGACTGCGTGGGTATTTGTGTGCTATAATGAAATTTATGAAATTGTATTTCGACAGCCAGTGGACAACAATAAAAATCGCTTCAAAGTTGTTTGCCTCAATTTTGGGTCAATGAAAGTTGCGCTTCAAAATCAATTGCATTTTGATAAAGTTTACTCGAATTGGCTACTGTTGTAGATCCCTTTCTTTCTCTCTGTCTCTCTCTCTCTCTCTCCGCTCCTTGCTAATGCTGTCTAGCTGTGCGTATTGTCAATTTAAGTTTGCCACTGCTCCCAGCGGAGCTGCATGAGCTCCAGCAGCAGCAGCAGCAGAAGAAGGGACAGGGGACAAGGGACAGCGGACAGCGGACAAGTTCTAAACCAAATGACAGTCATTGAACTACCAATAAAATTCGCTATAAATAAATTGCACAGTGAGTCAAGGCAGTTGACATAACTGAGCTGAAAGAGAGAGAGAGAGAGAGTGGGTTGAGGGCAGGGTTCAAAAGTTTCATAAGTGCAACAACAACCACAACAACAACATTGACAGCTGACAGCTGCTACAAAAGATGGCGGACAACAAAAGGCCTGCGTTGGTTTCGAGTGAATGTTGTTGCTTTTTTTGGTTTGGATAGGGGGAGGGGGAGGAGGTGTCTCTGTCTCCACGCTAACATTGTTAGACTGCCACTACGTTATGTTGGCTGCCAACCAACCAGTCCCCCTCCGCCCCACCAAAAATGCAGCATATTGTTGTGTTCGACATAACCAAAAAATAGAGAGCGAGAGAGAGAGAGAGAGACAGAGAAAAAAAAGGAGAAACAAAGCGCACAAAACTGGAGCAAAATTGTAGCGCAGGAAGACTCAACGTAACCGCAACAGAAGGCCGCCAACTATTTTAGATGCCAAAAACTGGCAGCAACAACAAAACACAACAACAGCAGCAACACTGGCAACAACAACAATTACAACAACAACAACAATTACAACAACAACTAGGTTTGCATGTCGCCCTGGCTGCTGCATTGGGGCAAAACAATGCCAAAGGCCATGTGTAAATATGCCATGCATTTTTTGTCAGTTCTATTTTTAGTTTTTATTCTTTATTTTTTATATTCAAGGTGCCGCTGTCTGCATAGTGGGAAAATAGTTTTAAATGTTATAAATTATTAAAAAACAGTTTGGAAAATTACTTTTTTATACTTTTGCATTTGCTAATAGCATGTTTTGAGTAGTGTAGGAAATTGCTTTAAAGTGTTTGCAGAGCAGTAAAAATGCATTCAAGTATCGATAAATGCATAAAGAACTCAAAGTAAATTGTTATAAATGTTTTAAAATATTAAAAACTATTTTAAATTTGTTTATAACATGTTTTGAGTGTAGCAAAGTGCTTTAAAGTATTTGAAGAGCTCTTTTAATGCATTAAAGTTGATTGATAGTATCGATAAATCAATCAAGAAGACAGATAACTGTAAGTAAATCGCTTTAAATGTTAAAAATTATTTAAAACTGTTTTGAAAATAACTTTTTATTTACTTTATATTTGTTAAAAGCATTTTTTAAATGTAGCAAAATGCAGAGCAGTTGTAGTACATTAAATTTGCTTCATAGTATTTTTATTTGTTAAAAGCCATTTTTTGCTTTAAAGTGTTTTAAGAGTAGTTTCAAGCAGTTTAAATTCGTAAAAGCTGAATAATAGTATCGATAAATCAATAAAAATCAGATTTAGCATTAAATCAAGGCTTAAAATTGCTGCTCTATAAGTCTATTTTGTGTTTAGTTTAAAAGGATTCGATAATAAATTGTTTAAGAAAAACAGCAGCAATTCATCTAAATAAAAATAATAGTATCGATAAATCAGTAAATACAATCGATAAAAACTTAAAAAACTGTTAGAGGAGTGCTAGCAAGTGTCAATATGGGAAACAGTGCATAATAAAGCATAGATTCCAATTTGATGAACCGATAAATTGATAAATATGTTATGCTAATGAAATAAAAAGTGTGAAAAGAATTAAGTTAAAATTGTTTAATTGTTTAATAATGGCTTGAAATTGCTTAAATTTCTTAAAATACAAAACTTGACAAGGCTCCCAAACAACAGTAATCGACAATTAATCGATAAATCGTAGCTTTTCATTTTAAACAGTTTGCAAGCGCCTCAGGCCCATTGTGACTTGAAATGTTTAGTATTTATTTAAATAGCAGCACAAAAAATAACAACTGCCAACAACAACAACAAAAGTTAGGTCAGTCTGCTGCAAGCTCTTGTTCTTGTTGTTGTAGTAGTTGTTGAAGTTGTTGTTGTAGTTGTTGTCATGCTAGGCAGTCAACCAAAAACAGATTTTTGTCACAGAAATCGCCGCAGGCTGCCAGCGCAAAACGGGCAAAAGAAATCAACTTGCAACTTGCAACTTGCAACTTTTCAACTTGCAACACGCGAGGCATGCAACAAAAGCGGCGTTCTTAGTTAAATGTCAGTGACCGAGAAATGTGTGGCATGCGAGTTGAAAATTCTAAAGCAGAAGCACAACACAAAAAAATTAAAGGAGAGAATAGAAAGAGGAGCCCGTGGTTTTATTGCCAGTGGCAGGATACTAGCAACAGCAACAACAACAACAACAACAACTAGAAGAAGAAGGACAACAACAGCGCAAGGACAACGACAACGACAACGACAGCACAACAATGGAACTACAGCAGAAACAATAACAATGCAAAGTTGTTGCTGTTGGCAATTCTAGCGTCATCGTCGACCATGTCGCTAGTTGAGTCCTTTGGAGCCGCCTTCCTATCAAGCCCCCTAAACCCCTCTCAAATAACCTATAACCAATGTCCATTGCACTTCATTTTGTTGTTGTCGACACTCGCCGTGCAGTCAACGAGCCAACTTGATTGTTACACGATTTCCACACTCTCTCTTCTCCTCCCTCCCTCTCTATCACTCCATTTCTCTTTCGCGTTTCTGCCTTTGCCTAGTTTTCTTGATTTTTATGCGCTACTTGTTTCTTTTGCCTTTTCACATTTGTTATTCACGTTGCTTTTCTTTTCTTTGCTTTGTTTTGATGATTTGGCAAATTGAATTTCAACTCAACTCAATTTGTAGCTAACAACAACAACAGCGACTAATTA